>DWCF01003875.1:0-18261 GCA_018230265.1 Delias oraia
CATTTCTTGAAGGTCCACAAATAAAAATTGAAATTTTAATTCAAGAAAATTCCAGAATTCTTAGAAAATTACACTTTCTAAGAGAAGATTTCAGTGTATTAATTGGTCTTATGATGATATAAAATTTTGTTTTAAGCAACAATAAACCAACTTTTAAATTTCACAAAATTTAATGAATACAGATTATCTCATCCCATTTCTGCCCCACTATAGATAGAGTACACTGTGCACATTCGTGATCGATTACATATATCGGGACAGACATAACAATCGCATAATCTCAGCTTTCTTTTGGCATATATCTTAATCTCGCACGCCTCCGCTTATTATGTCGAAGGGTAACGCTGTATCATTTTCATTTATCACGCCCAATGTGAAATTTTTGTTATTGTTTTACGCGTAGATTTCTTTATGATTCTGAGTACTATGTAAGCCCTTTTTTATTCTATAGCGAAGAACCGAGCAGGTGGGTTTCCTATATAGTAAGAGAACATCGCCGCTCATGAACAACCGCGCCGCAGTCTGAGCATTGGCTGTGTTGCCGGTATTTTACGCCGCTCAAGCGGCACTTTTATCCTCACTCACTCTGCGAAATGCAGACCGTTCACGTTGAGTATTCTGTGAGCCTAAGGTAACACTTCGGAGGAGCCGGCCCAATCAGTGCGTCTGCATATGCTTCAAAATGGCTCTCCCACGGGTGAATTTTTTTTTTGTGTTAATCCTATTCCAGAAGGATTCATACCTCTATATTAGAGAACTTTTCAGTATATATACATTACAAAAAGACACTACCATAGATTGAGCGAGCGCCGTGATTGTTCTCAATAAATCCGAATAGGCTTTCTTTCGTCCGCCGTTCGCAGCAACATTAATCAATTGTAAGAAATTGAAAGCGACGACAGCCATTTATTCAATATTAGCCACGTGCCATTATTTCTGCTGATTGCCTCTTATTTATGATCTTACAAACCATACGACGTACTGCTATGCCTTGTGAGTTTTGTTGGAATCCACTAGATTATTCGTTTGAATTAGATATTTTTGAAATGTGTCGTTTGAAGCTAATTTATTAATTTTTCACCCGTGGGAGGGCCACGCTGACGCACTAATGGGGCCGGCATGTCCAAAGTGATACCACAGGCTCACAGAATACACGTGAAATGGTAACTGTACTTGAAACGGTACTTCTACTGTTTCGCTGAGCGAGTGAGGTTATCGGAGGCTCTTAAAGATGCTGCTTATGCGGCGTAAAAAGCCGGAAACATAACGCGCAGACTATGCGCGTTTGTTCATTGGCGGCGGTTTTCTCTTACCATTTAGGAGACCCTCCTGCTCCGTTGTCCGCTATACCATAAAAAATCTAACTTTCTTATTTATTATTTAACTGATACCTCTCGCTTCGTGAATGGTTTATAAGACCGCTAAGCTACAAGGCTCTTCTAAATATCTAGCAACAATTGCTTAACATGTTACAATCTGAGGGTTAAACTGTAATGATAGGTTAACACCAGCAAATAGAAGAGTCGAATGTGGAACGTGATCGACTTGATAGTGACCGTTACACGTATCTTGCCGTATTGTAATCATTATTGATTCACACGCCCACAAGACGAATGCTTAAAGGGAATTGCTGATTCTTTACAGTATTTATCCTTTAATCGCTCTTTGTACTAGGTTACCATTCAGTTTCGTTTGTAGTATAATTATGTTGTTTTGGTGTTAGATGGAGTTTAGATTGACGTACTAATTTGTCCTGCTCCTCCGATGTTAATAGAAATTTTATTTATTCTAAGTAAAACATAATTTTATTTATTATAGTCAAACGAGATACAGGCTTTATACCTACACTATTTCTGAATGTTCCCCAAGTCGTATCGTCGATAGGAAATTATTATCCGGTGTTTGAAATTTGCACATTTCAAAATTCATTTTTACAAATGTAAATCCCGTGAACATTTCTGAAAATGTTCTTGTTAGCAAAAGAGAAAATTCAGCGTACCAGATCTCTCCAAAGACAATAGCTTATAATAAATCTTATCAGAAGAAATATGCCGGGTATGCCATTATGTACGGTACCATTCGCTTTCACTACGCTTGTCACTCGATTGATGTAGTCTATGGCAGTGTTTCCAACCTGTGTAAGGAAGGTCGCGGTGTCACCTCTGGACCATACACAAACGCTAATAACTCATTTTCATAATAGGTTGCTGTTTATTTTATTAAGGAGTCCTTGAGTCTGTAGAGGCCTGTGGCTGAAATAGGTTAGGAATCGCTGGTCTCTGCAGTTATGGTATCTGTAACGTTATATATAGATTGGAATAAATGTTTATGATGGAGCTTTTTATTGTTAGCGTGCTTATAAACCTGTGAATAAGAAACATTTTGAAACGTAGTTTGGTTTCTGGGGAGAAAATATATCAGATGGGTAATCAATGTTTTTAAATTTTAAGAAAATTATTAGTAAATCAGTAAAATTTCGTATAAGTTTCTTTATATGTTTTTCTTGTGTCTTATGTGGTAAGAGATCTCGGCCGCCACAACTGTGCCACAATGCGCTTTGATTGTGTTTCCGGCTTTTTACGCCGCTTAAACTGTATAATTTCACAATTGTGTGTATAATTTCACCATATCCTGCAACATGGCTCTCCCACGGCCGATAGTGTTAAGACAATTCGCCCGGCCACTGTCAAGCTCTTCCAAAGACCGAATATATTATACATTTTTCATTCGCATCGGGGATCAAACTTGATACCTCTCTCTCCGTGGTTGGCTTATAAGACCTCTTAGCTACGTGGCTCTCAAAAAAAACATGTACAGTGTACAAGATTGCCATGTGTGATTTTATTTATTGTAGGTTTTGCGTGTCCAAGTAATTTATAATTATTATATTTTTAATGAAAATAAACAATGGAATTGAATTCCGTACAGCTATAACTTTTTATTATACCCGGCAAAATTTAAATGGTCATTTAAGCCAAACAACATGTGTGCATTTGCATGTGCATGCTGCATTCTTCGTAACATTATAGAGTCCTTGACTCTAACAGAGCCGCTTCGGACAGGTTTAGTCATCAGGAGACAGACTTCAATCTCTTTGTTTCACCTACCATACCTAATATTGCACAATTAAAGTCTACACATTGTCTATTCACTACGTACTTTTCTCGTTTTTTTTCAAAAATCTTTTTTTAATAAAATAGCGTACAAGGGAGCATGTGGATCTCCTATACGGTAAGAAAATACATAGTCAAACGCGCCACATTCCGTGCATTGGTTGTGTTGTCGATTTCTTAGCCCCTTAAGCGGCATAATTTCGGCCTTCGATGTCGCACTCAATGAACCACAGTACAAGTACAGTTTCACGGTGAGTATTCTGTGAGCCTGTGGTATTAATTCGGACGAGTCGACCCAATTCGTGCTGATGCACGAATTGGGTCCTGATGCATATGCTTCAGCATGGCTCTCCCACGGATATAAAGTGTGTATCTATTTGCGTATTTAATAGTAGCAATCTCTTAATAGTAAAATTGTCAAGTCCCCTTGAAACATAATCAGAATTACTAGGCTAATTGAGTTACATACTTAAGTCGGTTTATAGGTGGTGAGTACGTATGTAGAATATCTTTGTAATAAATACACACATTTTATACAAAACCCATAATGTGTATCAAATTTCATGTGATGATAAAAAAAGTCTTTAAATTTGATAAAAATAAATATACAAAATATGAACCGAACGGATGTCTGTTATAACAGTGAATTATAGTTCATCGTCATCTCCTAACATGGTTTGTAGTCCAAATTATTACGGAGTTTTTACTACAAGCTATAAATAATATATTTTTTCCATACAAATTGAAAAGATAACTCCTATTATTAGAAATTATTTAAAGCAGGTATGAAATTGTAGTCATTTTTCATTAGACCGGTAGGCAAAGTAGGATTAGGTAAGCTAGAATGAGTTCACCGCCCATAGACCAGCCTAACTTCACTGACCGCTAGTGCGGAACAATTAATTGAAACTGGTAATAAATAGGCAGTCATTTTTGCATAAGATAAGCAGCTAGTACAATTGATCCATAGCCTATAGACACCTTTAGCCCCAGCTGCAAGTGCGTTGCCGGCGTTTAAATTATAGATACGTCATGAGTCTGCGCAGATAGGTTAAACATTCTCACTCGTAATGTCTTGTCATTTTTGAACGTTATTTAGACATTAATCTTGCGCATATGCGAGTGAATATAATTTAAAATTATAATACAGATTTCACGCATCGAATCTCGTCTAGCTTAGTAGGTCAGCGTGTTTGAATTATAATTTGCATGTGCCCATCGGTCCATATCATGTGTTCGCAAATTGTTTAGGTCGCTTGAGATGTTTGTATGAATATATCTGTAAGAAGTATTTCTGTCCATAATTATTAAATGTTTATATTTCATATTTAGCGCATCTCCTCTATGGTAAGAAGTCACCAACGCTCATGGACAACAGTGCCAAAACCCGCGCTTTGGTTGTGTTGTCGGCATTTACGCCGCTTGAGCGGTATAATTTCGCGAGCCTCCTTATTCACTCAGCGAAACAGTACTCATATACTATTTTGCGTATTGCAAAAGTTTAAAACATTTTATATTTTATTATAAAGGTTGATGTCCATACTAAAACGCCAATAATGTAACCTAAGGTGTGAAAAATTACCTAAAAATTTCTCACATCGCGTATTCTGCGAATATAGGCCATTAAATTATAGATCCCGTGGGAGATAAAAATTTTATTAGCCATAAACAGCCGGCAACAGAATCAAAGCGCGGTTGTAGATGGGCGGCGGTTTTCTCTTACCATGTAGAACAAAATAATGTACAACTGAATTGCAGAACATATTATAATCTACAAAAATATATTTTGAATGTCGTATTAATTTAGGGTATAACATTCACTTTCGCTCTAAAGTAAATATCTTGGGGTCACGAAAGTGAAAAGTGGTTTGAATCGTGACTGCTTTGATTTATGGTATATACATTAATAGATCATCATATCACTGAAAAATTGTTATTGGTCTATGTATATTTTGCTTTAGTTTCTGTAATATAAGATATTCTTCGCCCAGTAGTTGAAAATAAACCATTAAATCAATAAGTAAATTATATAATTAATCAAAGAACTAAATAATTTCTGAAGGTTAGGTAACATTTAGAAGAATCTCATAGACGAATGACAAGTTACCATAACGCTTTGAGTACCAGGTTTGTCTTGGTCATAACGCTGTCTACCCTATGGGAAAGCCATGTTGACACACTAGTTAGGCTGGCTCGTACCAAGGGCTTGCATAATAACAGCAAGTAATACTTGTTGCTCAAAATTTACAAGCCATCAACACAACTAAAAGCGTGGATTGGGTCGTGGTGGTCCATGGGTGACGGTTATCTACCATCATGGCTTCCGTTTACTCCGTTGTCCGCTATATAAAAAATATTACGATTCTCAATTTTGTACTAATTCTGATATGGGTTCCTCTAGCTACGATAGTTTATAGAAAGGTAAAAACAGTTATAAGTACCTAAGGTTAATGGGGACTGACCGTTGGTTGCGGAGATATAAAATGGAGGGACAACTTTTTGTTCAACCATACTGCCACTCGAGTCTTTTAAGACTATAATAATTAGTTTAACTAGATACATTTATTTACTTAAAACTTACCAATATAACCAACATATACAAAACATAAAAAAATAGGAAAAAAATAATAAAGTTTACTTTTAAAAGAGTTAGTACTTACCTACGGAGATTTAGAAATCTATTTAATGCTATAAAGTCTTGTAGCTAAGTGATTTTATAAGCCTACCACGAAGAGATATTCGAATTTCCACGGAATCGAATTTCGGTCACAACAAATAAAAACATTATAATTTAATTTATTCTTTCTTAGCCTTGTCTGGTCGGTTAGAGGGAGCTTTGGTTTTGGGGCTGAGTCGATTGCCTAGGCGGGTACTCTAATTAAATTCTCTATACTTTGATTGTGTTCAAGCAAAGCCTTCTCCTTGTTTTCCAATTTCAACTGATCATTTTTATGTAATGTTTTGTATTTGTGATCCAAACTTTTCTTTTATTACATTTGTTTTTGTCTGTAAACGTCAGCTTCATTTATGGAGCACACAGCGCTCCTTTTTATCTTACTACTTTAGGTTTGGTTGTTAAGATAAGTTTATTTAATATATCTCGTTTGCAATTGTAGTTACGCAAAGCCGGTGATATATTTCGCGAAATGTTTAGTTATTCATCAATAGAAAGCTGGTTCCTGTATTTTATTTACTTCTCGCGATCACCATAACTCCGTCTGAGTGGCCATTAGCAAAAATAATGGATATTACTTCCAATCAGGGCTTCCTGGAGGATAAAATAATGTGCCTCATAAGTTACAATGTTGGTTTTATGATAATTATTTGAGGCTCCTTGTTATTTGCATATGTTGAGCTTTCATGTTTTACTATTTACAGTCTACTGCTACAATATCTACATTATAGAAATATAGACACACGACAGTGATCATTTAGAAAGTTATTTTTTTTTTTTTAAACTTCTGTGAAAATAAAGTTAATTTTATTTATTTAGTAGGTACATTAACCTCCACTTAAATTAAGCTAACAATAAAAAAAAACAATATTTCCTTAACATAAAGAAACTACAACAAATGTAATTGATTCACACAATTTATAAACTACATATTTTGATTTGACTTGATTTTCCGTTTCAGAGTCGAAAGATCACTCCGCATTCAAAACGATATAAAATTTCGTTCGCGAGAATGACAGTGCTAAGCGCGGGCAAGGCACAATTAAGAATACGAATTTCTTTGCCTAATATATTATATTTGTATATGAACAAACAAAACTATATACTGTGGGTTTTGAACCATTTCGCAAACATTTTAAATCTAATCTCACTGAAAATTATACGACTTAGGAAATTTCAACAAAAAAGAGCGCAGTGATCCCTTTAAAACCGGCAACGCACCGTAGCTCCTGCCGAAGCTACGGATGTGCCCATGGCCGCTATTCTAGATGAACCGTGGGTTTGGCGCCGATTTTTCTAAGTAAAAAAGTTATGCGTAGCTAACATAAATATAATTGAATTAAATGAGACGGGTCTATAATATTTATATACATAATCAGAAGGGGAAAAGGTGTATCTGCCTTAAAGGCTGGCAACGCATCGCACCCAACTGCGGCTAACAGTGTCCATGGGCGACGCACAGCGCACCCTACATGATCTTAATTTATCTTCCGTCGTATAAAGATATTCTATATTTGAACCGGCCACGTAGGAGGAGACGTTCTATTCATTACAGGATTTATATTTACAGTAATAATTTTCATTCTCAATTTTTTATACCCCAAACTTTGTTGTCAGCGTGTTCAAACATGCCCATTTACAATTTTAACTGTATACTTGAGGACTGTGATAATATTATACATGCACACATTTGAAATACCGTTAGAGCCTTTATATTTGTAGAACTAATTAGTGCTGAACAACGGTGCACATTTGGTTAATTCATTAAAAAGATAAATTACAGTGTAATTTTTGAATAAAAATAAAGAATGTTCATTAATTCATAGTAGTTATTTAAGTATTGTATGTTAGCTGCTTGCAGAGGTATTTTCGAAGCATACGACTTAGGATCTACAAAAAAAGGCGTAGGTAGGTATGCCTAAAAAGGCAGTAATTCATCCGCGGCTCAACAAGAGCCTGGGGGTGTCCATGAGCGGAGGAGTGCTTAACCTAGGTGAGCCTCCTGCTCTTGTGCCTCCGTTTACATAAAAAAAAGAAGCAGGGGTCTTCTTTATAGTAATAGACCACCGGCGGTCATGGATGACCGCGCTTTGGTTTTAGCTGTGGTTGTGTTGCCGGCTAAAACGGTATAACTTAACCGCCTTTCTGCCGAACTTCAGCGAAACGTTGTAGGGTATATTTAGGTCATAGCAACAATACACATAAAAGACATGGAGAAAGTTATAGAAACCGTATGTTTGTATTACATTTTACACGTGGAATTGATTTTTAATTGTTTCACAATTGACTTAATCTGTTTATTTTGTGCAGCGCGTGGGTAGAATATTAAAATTATGTTGCACCAATGGCGGTGTTTATGAAGAATTTCAAAGCAACAATGTTGCAGCTTAGAGAAATGATGTTCAATGCAGGGTTAGTTATCTTATCCTGAGCGAGAAATATTTTTTAACTTATAATTTGTTTCAAATTACGTATATAAATAGGAATTATAAATGGGACGATTTTATTCTGACTATTAAAAATTCATCGCTAATCATTGTGGTTTTTTTGAAATAAAATACGAGAAGCAAACAAGCAGGAAGATTCACTCAGCAACGCTACGGCTGTGTTACCGTCTTATAAAATCACCTATCAAGGTACGCTATGTATAAGATGCACTAAAGATCTTTCCCTTTTTGTAGTCCGATATACAGCCCAAATGTTAATACAGACATTACTAAATAGAATCAAGATCTATAATATAGTTGTTCTTGAGGATAAGTGGTCTTAACCCTCTAACACACGTGTGTGTTACCGGTCTTTAATGTAATCGAACGCTCTATATAAGATACACAAAATATTTATTTTAAAAGAAGATGGATAAAAGCCCATGTTAATCCAAACATAATCAAATTAAATCAAAATATATACAGTTAGTCTTGAGAATAAGAAGTGGTTATAACCCGCTAAACCGCAGGTGTATTACCGCCCCTTAATAGTTTGGAACGCTCTATAAAAAAAACAAAATACTTGTTTTAAGGTAGTGGTATGAAAAGCCTGTATGTTAATCCAGACCTATCCTACAAAATTTAAAAAACTAAACCGTCCTTGATTTATAAATGAGATAACTAAAATTTTACATGAAAATATTAAATTTCATATATTATTTTTATTAAAACAAATATGTTTGTAACATTTTGCACATTAAAACGTGTTTTATCAATATCAGTACAATTCTTCAGCAATAAGTGATTCCGCGTAGAACGGCATTGTCACCGTAACTTATCGATGATCTACAAGTACCAGGAATTAAACAATGACTGTGTTAACGAAAATTACCGAGAAGCTTTATCACAACGAAATACATACGAGCACAACAAATTTTATATATATAAAGAAGTATCTCTTAATTTGAACTTCGCCTCGCTGAGCGTTGTCCATGAACGAAATGTCACGTTGTTTTGAATGCTGCGTGATCTTAGAACGGAATGGCGGTTAGGTGATAAAATTTATGTTAAATTAAATACTAAACCTAATTTATTAAGTTGTGTGAATCGAGAGATGTTATTCGTATAGTTTGAATGTTGTTTTATAAGACACTTATTTAAAACAAAGGTCAGATTTGTTTCTCTGAAAATATAGACATTAGTTAAAGTTTATTTCAATAGTCTGAACTTTAGTTTTCTTCTTTGGTAAGAGATTTTACCAAATATTATCACAGCATAATAACTTTGGTTGTGTTGCCGGCTTATAACGTGGCTTGAATGGTATAATTTCAAGTGCTTCAGATATCCTTACTCACGGGTGTACCAGTGTTAAGACCCTTGCCCTGCCACTGTCGAGCCCTTCCAAAGACTAAATAAATTAAAAATTAAATCATAATTTGTTCTCTTTGGACCGGGGATTGAACCCGATGCCTGGTTTTAAAATATTTTAAAAATATGTTTGTAAATGTTACAGTTATATGAAAATAACAATTATGAATGTTATTATAGTACCGTTATGAGATAAATTATCGTTTTATTATTCACTTAAAAATAGCTAATTTTAATTTCAATATAAATATGCAATCATCGCACAGAATTAGCCAAAGAGTAAATTTTATAATGGCGGTCTAATGAAATGGCTTTAGAAATCGAAGCAATGAATGACGGCTCACATTTTTTATACGTTTTTTGATTGTAAAGAAATCTTTGCTGCTTTTTTGCGACTATTATTCTGATTGAGTGTATGAAATTTCATGCATGTGGGATTTTTAATTCCATCGATAACACCTCTGAATTCACACAACAGAAACTAGATTTAATATTTAATTAATTTTTTTGGTATACCGGACAACAGAGCAAGTGGGTTTCCTATATGGTAAAATAACACTACTACCCATCAACAATCGCACAGTCCGTGCATTGGTTGTGTTGCCGGCTTTTTACGCCGCTTAAGCAGTATTTTTAAGGGCTCCGATATCCTCACTTAACGAAACACAGTTGAATTACCGTTCCAAGATGGGACCGCCATAAATACAATATGATTTCTTCATAGAAAGTGACAGCGCTAAACGCGGCTAAGATCGAATTAATTCCTGGATTAATATCTATTGCGCTACATTCCGCTCAGGCCTGCTCCACCACAGAGCGCTATTTCGCTCAGTCTGTGGCCCTACTTCTCCAGCCTCGAGAGATTTAGTTCATCTTCTACGTCGTTTAGCCAGCGTATTCTAGGACGGTCCATCAGGAGAGCCCCACCGCTCGCGGTGCGCGACTCGCAAGTATTCTCTCCGCATGCCCCAGCAAACGGAGAGGCGCCATTTACACTTCGGCAACTATTGTCGGTTCTTTGTAAAGCTCATAGAGTACGTAGAAAATATTCTACACATAATACACGATTCACGGATGACGTCCTATATAAGAAGCAAATCAAAACTGTTAACGAACGAACGCAATGCAATTCAGCCTCAATGTCATTTCAATCAAATATTAATCATAGTAATATTGCTTTAATTCGTATCATATGCAAATGTTTGTCGTTTTTCTGTGTAACATTTAAAGGGCAGCAAATCAGCAGGCTCATCTAGGATACGCGATCGCCCATGGACATCCCCAGTCTCTGCTGGGTCAAGGGTGCGTTCACGGCCTTTTAGGGATAGCTGTCTCTTATTTTTAAGGTCCACAAGTCATATTGGTTTGGAAGTAAACCTACAGGCAGTTGATTTCATATATATGGTGCGCGGCACAAAATGCTTTTAAAAACGCATAGTTGTGGAACCCTGATGATAAAAAATCACCGGCAAAACGGAAAACTGCGCACGTGATTCGCGCTATAGTTATGTTGCCGACTTTTTAGACTGCTTCAGCGGTATAGCTTGTTTGGCCTTCACTATCCTCAATCATTCAGCAAAATGTAGAACAAGTTCTTCAGGCTGGTATTTTGTGTGCCCGGGTACTCCGGACGAGCCGGGCATAATTAGTGCGTCAGTAACGTATATAGTAAGAGGTTCTGACACTTTCCCACGGTCTGTACTAAGCCATGCTTGGAGCATATGATGACGTACTTACAGAAAACCAGCGTCATACTATTTACTGTATATTTACGTATTTTTACTTTTTCGCCTATTGCAAACTATATCGGAGGCCGATGTAATTATACCACTTAAGTGGTTTAAAAAGCCTGTTACACAACCAAAGCGCGAATGTAACGTGTCTATAGTCAGCCTAGTAGGAGTCTGTTGCCAGCTATACAATTTTAACAAACCTAGTTATTAAATCATACCACATAATTTATCATCATATATTCCGTAGTTAATGTTGGCTATAACTCTAAAAACAACACGCAATCAAAAGATTCATCTAATAAATTAGAATCCTGGATAAAGTAATTTGGTCCCGGTTCCCATAAATCATCTTTTAATGACCGCCTGAGCCTTTCGTTCTTCAAAAAGCCTTATAGCTCAAATTTAGATTATCTGTTTACTTTGAAATCGTAAGATACAATTTTATGAATTTTAAATTTTAGCTTGAAACGTTCACAATACCAAAATGGAAAAAATGTTCTAATATTGCTTGTTTGTTTTGGTTCGGATTTTTATTTACCCGCGGTAAAGTCATACTGAAACATGCAGATGCACTATTCAAGCCGGTTCGACTGTATACCACGGACTCAAAAAATACTAGCGTGTCACAGTAGGTACTGTATTTCGTTGAGTGAGTATATCATCGGCCTTGAAAATGCCGCTTTTGCGGCGTAAAAAGCTGGCAACCCAACCAAAGCGCGAATGTTTGCGCGGTTGTTCATGAGCGATGGTGATTTCTAATCATCATAGAACCTGCACTGTTATTCTGTATATAATAACTACAAAAATGGTTTCATCTTATCAAGTATTTTCGCTTGGTAATTTGTTATTGAAATGTGTAGTAAATTTTCATAGGAATTATTTATTTTATAAAGTTAGTTCATACATTATTTGGTTTATATTCTTTATCTTATATTGTTATCAATGCTAATATGTAGACTATGTATTCTTTGCATGGTGTGACCAATATAAAAGTGCAATAAAAGTAAATTATATTACGACTCTATTGATGGAACTTGATCAATGATAAAATTGTCAGCATGAGTTCCATCCATAGAGTTTGACCTTTTCATTTCTGTTTACTGTCCATTTATATAGCAGACACTGTGGCAGGCGGGTGTCCTATATGTCCTACATCACCGCCACCCATGGACAGCTGCGCCACATTTCGCGCTTCGGTTTCGTTGCTGGCTTACGCGGCATAAAAGACTTTTTACTCTCTATGTTAAGGACCCTGTAGTCGGGCATGCGTAGTCCCTGCACTTTACGCTGCACTGAAACAGGGTACCTTATCGCTCTGTGCACAGATTAATTCATTTATCACTGATTCCTAAGCATAGGCCATGGCTTACATTCCTCGACCCTGGTTCAATCCATCTATTGAAATAAAGATTCCTTGCCCCATTTTAACTTGTAAAATGCAAATAAACAATCACATTAGGCCTTAAAAGTCTAGATCACTTCATAAAAAACGATGAATTTCAAGATTTGGCAACAAAAACACATTTTAATGAATGAATCAAAAAGTGACGCATTACAAAAGATTTAAAAATGCTTATGCGTGGGTAACTGCCTACAACTTCTGTATATGTATATAACATATTGTTATAATATTTTACACGGTGTCACAATTCGCTGAGTCAGAACTGAACGCGCCGTTTGATTTCACGGCTCGAATATACATACACAAGATTATTTCGAATGTTTTTTTAACGTACAGCGGATAACGGAACAGGTGGGTCGCCTATATGGTAAGAGAAAACCGCCGCCTATAGACATCCGCGCTACAGTCTGCGCATTAGTTGTGTTGTCCTCTAATATCCTCACTCACTCAGGGAGACGGTCTCTACGAGGGAGAACCATGCGGATATGATGATGTACTAATTAGGCCAGCCCGTCCGAAGGGATACAAAAATTTCACAGGTTTTTGATTAAGATATTCACAAAATTATCCATGATCTATATCGTATTGGTAAAGTGGTTTTTATATTATGAACATATAAATATGTAATTCTTAGAAGCTAATGTTTGTTGACAGTATAAAAAATACCTTTAAATATAGAACATTTTTGATACCCATAGTATTGCCCAAATGCAAGACTTGGCCAGTCTTGGTCTTGCGCCAATACACCTGGTATTGGTCTTGGTCTTCCTATTGGGCTCCCAGCCTTGGTCTTGGTCTTGCAAGTCTTGAAATTACCTATTAGACTATTGATATTTATTAAAGTTTACTTCGGATCTTAAACAAACCTATTTAGAATTAGCAAAGCCGTAGTAAAGACCAACCACATTTTTAAAATACATATGTTTAGTGAGAAATTCCAAAAATCACTACTACAATAAAAACTTCAAGACATCTGTCTTGCAGCTAAGTCTTGTTCTTGCTCAAGTCTTACACGGTCAGTCTTGGTCTTGCTAAAATAAAGCGGTCTTGGTCTTGGTGTAGCATTTGGGCAACACTAGTTACTCAATAAAGTAAAAAGCTGTATAGTGCCTCAAGCCATTTCAACGGTACTAAACCAATTATAGTCTAGAATCTAGAATCTATACATTCTATTTGGATACATCCACTCATGGTGGTCTGTAATTTCACTCAAAGTGGAGCGAAGCCGCGGGGCGAGACACTATTGACCTTATTTTTATCTACACTTAATACTAGTGTATTTCCCATCGATTTTACCATTTGTCTCGATAAAGATCAGTTATTACCATCCCGTTCGAATCCGATTAATTGGAAATTTATTCAAAGTTTGAGGTTAATACTCTCTATACGTGATTTATTATTTATATATATTTGTATTAATTATTCGGTCCTCTGACCATAGACTTCCCTAGCCCTAGCAGAGCTGCGGGTGTGTTACCGAAATATGTAAGCTTTTTTCTTGAAGGTCGTATTGGTTTGGCAATATTCCCCACAGCTGATTCCACGCAGCGATGGTGCGCGGAAAAAATGCCTTCAAAACGCTCAGTTGTGGAATGAAAAACATGTAGATAATTACGATGGTTTTTTTGACCAACACCCAAGTTGGAGAGTAACAGATTGATGCAGCTATTATTTAGGTTGGGCATCTCAACAGTATTAATTTAGTGGACAACGGAGCAGGTGGGTTTCCTCTAAGATTCCCGTCGCCCATGTGCGCACTACAAATCCTCGATTTGTTTGTTTCGCTAGCTTAAGCTTGAGAGGTATATTCATGGGTCCTATATCACTGACAAAGCAAAACACAGCACAAATATTTCACGCTGGTTCTGTAAGCTTGGTATCATTACGAACTCAATTAGTGGCTTTCCCACGGATAAGACAGAGTTAAGACATTCGCCCGACCACTTTCCAGCCCTTCCAATGATCATATAAATTATAAATTGTTATTCGAAGCTGGGATCGAACTCGATACTTCTCGCTTCTGCAAGCTTTGATGACCACTTAACTACGAAGGTTTTAATAATATGTGAATTTCACAAAGCTAATGATTTAAGGATATAGTATTAATATTTTTTATCGTATAGCGGACAACGGAGTAGGTGGGCGTCCTATATGGTAAGAAATAATTTTTACTCCACAAAGGTTCTCAAAGTTCAAAACAATATTCAATAATTTCGAAAGACCCAAGTGAAGTTAAATAAGTTATGTATTAAGTTATAAGAAAAGTGATGAGTCATAAAACTCGAGGCTAAAACAATAACTTAATTTTGGTAAGGCGTGCATTCAATGCCTGATTGTAAATATAAGTCGACGTCACATCTTGATTTATATCTTGTGGGCATAACCGTGCAATTTATAACTTTAATATATTAATTTATATTTTAAATATAGCTTTTGAAACACGCAACTGAACTATTCAGAAGTGCTATCGCGTATTACAACATATCAATCAACAATTATAATGATTTTGTTTTGTGTGCACTTCTGGATAGCATACAGTTGAGCGCACTTTTTTAAACTTTATGGACCACAGGTGTGTTGCCGGCATTTTAGGGATAGGTACCGATCTATTTGAAGTTCTCCAAGTCGTATTGATTTGGAAATACCTTTGCAGGCAGCTGATTCGTTTTTTTTTTAATGAATAACGGGAAGAAATGGAGTAAGAGGCTTATCTAGATAAGCGTTTCTGCTTCCATTGACACATGTACGTTGCTGGGCTTTTTTAATTGAAAGTAGTTCGCCGAGTTCTGAAACGACAAATGAAGTGATATCACGGCCTCAAAGAATACTCAGCATGAAACGGTACTTGTGCTGTGTTTCGCAGAGTGAGTGAGGACATCGGAGGTCCTTAAAAGTGCCGCTTATACGGCGTAAAAAGCCGGCAACACAACCAAAGCGCGGACTGTGGTGCGATTGTTCATGGGCTGCGGTGCTCTCTCATCATATAGGAGACCCACCTGCGCCGTTGTCTATAAAATAAAAAAAGTGGTACGGATGAAACTGTATTCTCAATGTATAAATAGCTTAATAGTAAAATTAAGTATTCATACACCGATTAAAACGTAAACATTCACAAATACTTATTCCATACTTTCCTCAAATACAGAATTCGAATGACAGCATTAGAGATATTTAGTATTCTCTCGGTTGCTTTTGCCGAATGACCATTGTATCTTGTGCGTGGCAAATTCAAACCTATTTTTTTACAATTTATGGTTACTTTTTCTATGCAGCAATATTTGTTTCCTATGTAAAGTTGCGATTTGTCTAGTAATTCATGTTTTGTTTGATATTTCAATGCGTTTTGACTAAATTAATTCTTAATTTGTATGTAAAACAATTTATTATTTGTATTATTACATGTATATTTTTAAATAGAATATTTAAATACCTCGATATGTTCTAAATAAATAATAATCTGTCTTGAAGTTTTTTTGTGGAATGGTTTAAGCGGTTGTCCATGTGCGGCAGTGTTCTCTTACCATACATGAGATAAAAAATCCATATCATGTATTTGTTAAAGGCAATAAAATCTAAACATTTTTATATAATTGGAATTATTATAGTGGAAAGTGGAAAGTTTAGTGCAATGTATATTAGACTATAGACAGAACAAAGTAACTAATTATCTTAATAGGTAAAATAGCAAAATGAATACAAAAAATTCTTGCAATTGATAACCAGTATTGATTCTCTTCGGTTTTTTAAAAGTCGAATGGCAATGTTTGAGCACATATATTATACTCATGTCTAGGATACTGCTTCTTCAAAAACCTGGGAATCCTCAGTGATCAGAGGATCGTTTCATACAGTCAACAGTGATTATACTTTCATATAAAGAATCAATGAAAACGGCACAAAATTGACTGATTAAATCTGTAACAGTTAAAATTCAAAGCCCATGTTTTTGAAACGTTTTTATAATTAAGATCTCATTAATTTATTTATTATCGCGGGACAGAGGAACAGTAACAGTAAAAAGCCCATGGACAACAGCTAAAACTACACATGGTTTGCCGGCTTTTATAGCACTAAAGCGGCAAGTTAAACTTGGTGAGCCTTGTATCCTCATTCACTAAGTACCACAGTATCTCCTACTACTGTGTCTGTGGTATCTCTCTAGACGAGCCGCGTCCTCTGAAACTTCAATGGAAAATATGTTGTTATAAACTCTCTTATTTTTTATTACGACTGACAGACTGTTTTATATGACATCTACGATAAAATATTTGTAGTATTCCTTATCGTTTTCATTAAATGTCATCAAAATATGAACCAGTAATAAGTCATCCCTAATTAAGTACGCGATATGAAACAAAAATATCTCCCGTAAACTCATTAAACTAAGTATGACGAATAGGCAGTTAACGGTTATGGCTAAATAATTATTCACTATGAATAAAAATATTTGATAAAAGGATAACTGAATCAAATTGTACAGTGGTGGAGAAAAATCTAATTCATAAAAATAACATTTTAAATGCTGTTATTTACTGAACTGTAAATAAAACAACCGTTTAATGAATTTTTTTACATTTTATATGTTTTATTATATTTTCACCTGTGAAAGACCCATGCTGACGCACTAATTGGTGCGGCTTGTCAGTGGAAGTGATTCACGGGCTCACAGAATACCAGCGAGAAACATATTTCTATTATATTTAGATGAATCATATCGGAGATGAAAAGCCGGCAACCAAAGCGTTGATTATCTCGCGGTTGTCCATGGGCGGCAAATAGAGCGTACAGGAGACCCGCCACCTCCATTAAAAAACATAAAACCGTTCTGGAGTTGCATTATCAAACAAAAATTTCAATATAATAGTCTACCTATAAACAAATACTCAGGTTGTACTTGTACTGTTTCGCTGAGTGAGTGAGGATATCGGAGGCACTAAACAATGCCGCTTAAGTGGCGTTAAAAGCCGGCAACACAACTAATGCGTGCGTAGACGGTGGCGCGGTTGGTGATTGGGCGGCGGTGTTCTCTTACCATATAGTAGACCTAGCTGCTACGTTGTCAGCCAAATAAAAAGTACTTTATATTTTCACACGTGTACACGACATTACCACCTCAGCCTGGGCAGGTTTAAGTTATATATAGAATGTATTATTTTTCCTTATTTTACCGTCTGCGGACTTAATTCGGTCTGCCATGTCTGTGTTTATATTCATCTTTTTAATTGATTATTTCTTGTTTCAGGTAAATTGCCGCTTTGGGGAAGCGTGTTTTCATAGTTTGTATATTTATTTATCGACCGAATTTATTGTAGTCTCAGTGTTATTATAGTACATTAGGCAACGAAATAGTTGGGTCTCTATGAAGGCTGACCTTTGGAAGGGCTTGATAGTGGCGGCGGGTGAGCGTATTAACACTGTTTTTTTATTCTATAGCGGACAACTGAGCAGGTGGGTCTCCTATATGGTAAGAGAACACCGCCACCCATGAACAACTGCGCCACAGTTCGTGCATTGGCTGTGCTGCCGGCTTTTTACGCCGCTGAGG
>DWCF01003876.1:0-18260 GCA_018230265.1 Delias oraia
CGAGTACAGTAGATGTTTCTGCGATCACCAACCCGCCTGCCAAGCGTGGTGATTAAGGCAAATAACCCCTCTATGAAATAATAAATAAATATATAATATTATACTTTTTTAAGTGTCAACACTACCTATATTATAATTCTGTTACTAAACCTTGAATATATCTTATCTGTGCATGTTTATGTCACAGACACACCGCCAATTCACAGAAACACCCGTTCAATATATAAATTACAATCGAATATTAATTTAATAAATATAAATTTAAGAAATGATAATTTAATCTAAAATTTGGAACATTTATTTTGTAATTATAATTTCTTATCGGTAATTAATTAGTAACTATCAATAATTTACTAATTAATCAATATTATGTGTCAAAAATGTCGCTTCTTTTATAAATATTTAGCTGACGCCTGCAAACATTTTGTCATACATTAAAGCCGAGTGGGTTCAGCGATCACTCTGTTCTAATACTAGCATCTTTCAATTCGTGATATCCTTCGAATGGACGGTCGCAATAGAATATTCTAAACATAAGAAGATGCTGAATCAGTCTTGAATATAAAGTTTTCAATATAAATTTATGTTGATGGCAATTCATACGAAGGCGCATAAAAGCTTCTATGTAGGCGGTGTTTTAATTTTTTTTTTTTTTTTATTCTACAGCGGACGACGGAGTTGGTGATTTTTCTATATGGTATGAGAACACCGTCCATGAACAACCGCGTCACAGTCCACGCATTGGTTTTGTTGCCAGCTTTTTACGACGCATAGGTGGCACTTAGAGGCTTAAGATATCCGCACTCACTCTGCGAAACATAGTACAAGTACCGTTTCACGCTGAGTAATCTGTGAGCCCGTGATAACACTTCGGACGAGCCGGTCCAATTAGTGCTTCAGCATGGCTCTCCCACGGGTGCGACAGTATACATTTGCCCGCTCACTGCACAACCCCTTCCAGAGACCGAATAAATTATAAATTAAATTTATAATTGTCCCGGACTTTGATTCGAACCCGATACCTCTCGCTTCATGGTACACTTTTAAAATCATTAAACTACATGGCTCTAAATCTTTTATATAAATAAATAAATATTTTAAATAAAAGAACACTTATTAACACAGTTAGACATATATATGCTATTATAACATTTTTAAAGATTGTTGTATGTTCTGCAAAGGCGTAGTACAATATTTTATTTTGTAATGAAAAACGTAGGGCCGCGCATTTTTTAGCTCTTTTTACACCTTGGGTTACATTATAATAATAATAATGAATTAATATTTAGTACAGATCCCTAACTAAAAAAATAATATCTATGTTTACCGGAAATAGTGTACCTTCTCTTTAGTGAAAGAATTTTACAGTTCCTGGTGGTTCCTGCCGGCTGGTGGTTTTCTTTTTTTCAAACAAACAATCATACATCTCTATATAATATTAGTATGGTAAAACTCTTAAGAATACTTTTAATTTCGAGCTCTTAATAAATTAAAAATTTATTTAATATGTAACGATTATTTAACGTGTAACAATATATTGTTGTTCGTTGAGTGAGCGAGAATATTGGAGGCCCTAGAAATACAGCTTAAGCTGCGTAAAAAGCAGCCAACGCAAATAAAACGCGGATTGTGGCGCGGTTGTCCATGGACGGTTGTGATCTCTTACCATAGAAGACACCCGCCTGCTCCGTTGCCTGCTATACCATTAAAATACTTATTATAAAATGTCTCAAATCGCTCTGTTACGAACATGGCCTATTTTAAGTTGGTACTATTACTATCGTATATAGCTTGTAGTTTGCTCAAGCTACAAGCTGGTTTGACCGGTTCTATACCTTTAACTAGAAATCAACAAACTATGAAGGGTATAAACCTTTTAGAGTACTTATGCGAACACAAAATACCAGATTAATGTTATATTTAACTAATTTTTAACCTATATCAGATCTGTGGTCTGATATAAGGTTTTTTATGGTGTTACGGGCAACGGAGCAGTTGGTTCACCTATATGGTAAGAGAACACCGCCGCCCATGGACAACCACGCCACAGTCCGCGCATTGCTTGTGTTGTCGGCTTTTTGCCGTTTAAGCTGTACTTTTATGGGCCTCCGATATCCTCATTCTCTCAGCACAAGACAGTAGAAGTACCGTTTCACGCTGAGTATTCTGTGAGCCCGTGGTATCACTTCGGACGGGGCGGTCTAATTAGTGTGTCAGCATATGCTTCAGCATGGCTCTCCCGCGGGTGATATAGTTAATAGGTAGTTATAGGTAATTTATATATAATATTTTTTTTGGACAATTTTTAGTCGGTTGAATTGTATTTTCAAAAATTATTATATTTTTAAGTGTCTTAAATTAATTATTTCTATAGAATGCACGTGTTAATTTAAGTTAAGTGTTTTGAATTATGTTAAGTGTTTATTAGATGTCAATCTAATCATTACAATGTTTAGTCTTTGTTGGTAAATATACCAAAAAATAATAATTTTATTGTCTTTTATTATATTTACTATAAAAGACAAATATTTTTTATAAGTCACTCAAACCACTTCTATTGCTAAAATTCAAAAAGGTTCAATTTAGATATATATTGAAAGGAATAATAATAATGAATCGGTATTTATGAATATTTTATTAATATTTATTAATATTATTAAAGAAGATCCTTCTACTTCTACCGTTCAGAATTTCATAGAAAGAGTGTCATGAAAGTTCTTTTCAATGCGTTAATATATTGAAGGCCCGTAGCTTAATGGTTGTAAAAGTGTACCATGAAGCGAGAGGTATCGGGTTCGAATTCCGGTCCAGACAATTTTAAATTATAATTAAATTTACAAGTTTTTCGGTTTCTGTAAGGGTTTGACAGTGGCCGGGCGAGTATCTTAATACTGTCGCACCCGTGGGAGAGCCATGCTGAAGCATATGCTGACGCTTTGATTGGGCCGACGCGTCCGAAGTGAAACCACGGCCTAACCGAATACTCAGCGTGAAACGGTACTTGTACTGTGTTTCGCAGAGTCCTCCAATACAACCAATACGCGGAGTGTGGCGCGATTGTTCATTGGCGGCTGTGTTCTCTTACCATACGGGAGAACCACCTGCTCCATTGTCCGCTATACAATAAAAAAAATCATGTGTCCTTATATAATAAAAAGTATTAGTCATCTACTAGGTTTTATTGAAGTACAAAGTTTTAAGATAAGATAAAAATATCAATATGTACTATAAAAATAGCGAATTAAAGATTTTATGATTCATTTATTGTTATTTCTTTCGCAATATGAAGTCATTGACTTAGCATATATCTTAAGCTCTATCAAGTTAGATATGATATTTTCATTGTGTAATCAAAACATCAGAATGCAATGACAAAGCAGAAGTAAATAATGAGGCTTGTTTAAATTAAATTTATACATTTTCATAACTTGAAATAGTCATTTTATGTTTATATTAAATAGATTATATTTTCAATATAGTTACTATAGTAAAATTATGTTTGTTAATACAGTAATTATTTCATCAATTACTTTGACGTATTTTACAATAGGTACAATTATATCATAAGGGGCTTCTCCAGAAGCTCAGAGTCACATAGCGAGCTATGGAGAGGGCAATGCTCGGAATCTCGTTGCGAGGTAAAATCAGAAATGAGGTTATCCGCAGCCGAACCAAAGTAACCGACATTGACCGGCATATTAGCAAGTTGAAGTGGCAATGGGCTAGCCACATCGCTCGACGAACCGACAACCGATGGGGAAAAAAGATTCTCGAGTGGCAACCGCGTACCGGAAAACGCAGAGTGGGACGTCCCGCCACACGATGGAAAGACGATCTAACGAAGGTCACGGGCAACCGCTAGATCCAGATCGCTCAAGATCGCAGAAGCAGTGGACTTGAATGGGCTGATGATGACAATTATATCACTTAAGAATTTTACCATTTCCTAAGGGGTACCACCTCCTTTCGTTTCTCTACCAGAAACAACAAAGTCCTGATAAATAGTGTGGACAATTGAAATAATGTTTGACCTTAGCGTGATATTCGTACGTGAAATTAGCAAACATTAAACGTCATCATAATTTCCTGCGAACATACACTATGATTACAGAATAATAAAAAAATATTTGTTTTATTATTTATCATAGTAGTAATATTTACATTTTTTTCGCTCTAGACATGTAAGGAAAACTTATATAGGAACAAGTGAAATGTGGATTAAGAACTTCTTTTAATGTTGCCCAAATGCAAGACTTAGCCAGTATTGGTCTAACGCCAATACACATGGTCTTGGTCTTGGTATTATGCTCCCAGTCTTGGTCTTGGTGTTGCAGCAAGAGTCTTGCAATTACCTATTAGACTATTGCTATTTATAAATTACTTCAGATCTTAGAAAAACCTATTAGAATAGTTAGTTCTGATCTTGAATTAGCATATATATAGTAAAGACCAATCAGATTTATAAATGTTTAAAGATTTAAAGAGAAATTCCAAAAATCACTGCCAAAAAAATATCTGCAAGATGCGCGAGTCCTGCAGGCTTAGTCTTGTTCTTGCTCAAGTCTTACTCTGTCAGTCTTGGTCTTGCTAAAATTAGGCGGTCTTTTACTGAATTTGGGCAACACTAACTTCTTTATATAATATTACTAGGTCTAGATATGAAATTGGCGTTTCTAGTGTGTTTCGCTGAGTGAGTGAGGATATCGGAGGCCTCCAAAAATGCCGCTTAAGTGGTGTAGAAAGCAGGCAATACAACCAATGCGCGGACTGTTGCACGGTTGTTCATGGGCCGCGGTCTTCTCCTACCATATACGATGGTTGTACGCTATAGAATAAAAAAATAGCTGCTATGCTTATAAATGTTTCAGAAATGCGCAGAAACACAGAAAAGCTATAAATACGTTGAATTATGGAAGAACATTGCGATATTTGGGACCTCGCTGAGGAAGAAGTTCAGTCTCCAATCGGACGACGTAATTGGTGCAATGCTGCCCAACTGTCCAGAATATGCTGTAGCAGCGCTTGGAACCCTCAAAGCTGGTTGTGTTATGACAACTATGAATCCTATATATAAAGAATGTAAGGTTTATAATTATTTGCGTTTTATATCATCATTGAGGCAGAATATACAGTTTTATAGAAGTCCACCCAGTTTTATAGAGGTTTTTATAGAGATCCAAAGGGGAGGCTTATGTCCAGCAGTGGACGTCTTGCGGCTGAAAATGATGATGATGGTATAACTTTAGAAAATCTTTGTTTCAGATGAAATAGCTCACCAGATAAGCGTGACGAATCCAAAAATTATGATAACAATACCGGAATGTTACGAAATTCTAAAACGGGGCCTTGTGCACGCCAAGAGTGATGCCAAGATATTCATCGTAGACAGAACAAATAAATCAATACCAGAAGGTGCCGTGCGTTTCTCAGAAGTAGCGGAAAATGGAGAAGCCGATTTTGCACTTCTGGATAAAATTGAGAGGAAAGTAGACGATGTGGCATTCATCCCGTTCTCAAGTGGGACAACAGGGCTGCCGAAGGGCGTGGAAATTACCCACGGGAACCTAATAGCATCCAATGCCATCATGCATGTAGATAAAGTTGACACCGCTACTATGGCTGATGGTAAGTCATTTTGTCCTTTAAAAATTATAAGGATTTTTTATAGTATAGCAGACAACGGAGCAGGTGGGTGTCTTATATGGTAAGGCAACACCGCTGCCCATAGACAACCGCGCCATAGTCCGCGCATTTCGGCGGCATTTTTAAGGGCTCCAATATCCTCACTTACTCTGCAAAACACAGTACAAATGTAGTTTCACTATGAGTATTCTGTTAGCCCATGGTAACACTTCGGACCAGCTGATCCAATTAGTGTGTCAGCGTGGCTCTCCCACGGGTGCGACAGTATTAAGCCATTGTTAAACCCTTTCAGAGACCGAATAAATTAAATTATAATTTATAATTGTCCGGACCGGATTCGAACCCGATACCTCTCGCTTCATGGTACACTTTTAAAACCATTAAGCTACGCGGCTCTCATACATAACATTTCCTTATACTTTCAGCAACGTACCAGGATGTATTGCCCTGTATTCTACCCTTCTTCCATATCTACGGATTAATGATTAACTTCATAGGCCACATCCGCTCCGGCTGTAAGCTGATCACGCTGCCAAAGTTTACTCCGACGACATTTTTTGACGTATTGAAGAATGAAAAGCCAAATATTTTATATGTCGTACCCCCTATTGGTAAATTAGACTTTTTCCATAATATTTTCCACCTGACATGACAAATATAGAGTTATCTTATTTATATGAGTCTATCACCTCTATGTTTGTCGTTACACAACTGAGCTTTTTATAAATCATTTTGTGCTGCTCAGCAACTCTTTATGGACTCAGCTGCCTGCAGAGGTTTTCAATACCAATTCAATAAAACCATAAAAAAAAGAGCGTCCTTAAAGGCCGGTATTGCAACTATTACTACTACTACTACTGTACTCACGAACCAGCAGTGGCTTTGGGTTTCCATGGCTGAAGGACCGCATATCCTAGATTAAATCCTGCCCATTTGCCTCTTTGTTTCAATTACAACAAAATACTAGCACAATCTTAAATAAAGAAACAAAATCAGTCTGACCGCTTAACCGTGACCGATAAACCCGTGAGAGAGCCATGCTGAAGCATATGTTGATGCACTAATTGGACCGGCTCGTCCGAAGTGATACCACGGACTCGCAGAATACTCAGCGTGAAATGGTAGTTTTACTTGAAACGGTGCTTCTACTGTTTCGTTGAGCGACTGAGGATTTCGGAGGTTCTTAACAATGCCGTTCAGCAGCGTAAAAGCTGACAATACAACCATTGAGCGTACTGTCGCGCGTTTGTCCATGAGCGGCGGTGTTCTCTTACCATATAGGAGAACCATACATAGGAGAAACACCGTTGTTCGCTATATCATAAAAAAAACATATTAAAATGTATGATATATTTATAAAAGTTGCTATAATTATTTGGTTTTTCATATCGTTGGGACGGGGGAGGGGAGTGTTTGCCATAATAGCCACGCGTGGCAGGCGGGTTGGCGATCGCAGTCAGATTTTATAGTATACGGAGAACGTTGCTGCCCACCCTCCTGTTTGTCCCTTAGTCACCTCTTACGAAACCCGCGGGATGATTTGGGGAAGCGTAATTCTAAGCCGGCGCTTCACGGCTTCAATGGGTCCAAGGGAGAAGCGTATGTCCAGCAGTGGACGTCTTAAAGCTGAACTGATGAGATATAATTAATTTACAGTGATTTTAATGGGAAAACACCCAGATGTAAAGAAAGAGCATCTAAAGAGTTTGAGACATATCACCTGTGGAGCTGCGCCACTCTGTGGCACTGATATTGAAGCTGTACTGAAAAAGAGCGAGGTACATATTAAAATAAATAAAATTGGACTGTCTGTAATATACAAATAACAGATTTCTAGTGTGTACTATGCAAATGAATGTACCAAATGTATGGTACACATGCCAAAATATATTTTTTTGTAAATTTTTGTCTGTTTGACAAAAAGCTTTTGGATATTATAAAATATTGGAGACATGTTGAAGGATATGCTGACGCACTAATTGGCTCAGATTTTCTACAGTAATATCACGGCTTGACAGAATATTATATACATATAATGCTTCGGAATATATAATAACAATACATAGCCTCGTAGTTATTATCTACCAAGAAGCGAGAGGTATCGGGTTCGAATCGCGGTCCGGACAACACAACCAATACGCCAACTGTGGCTCGGTTGTTCGTGGGTGATGGTGTTTTATTACTAGATAGGAGACCCGCGTGCTACCTTGAACACCCATAAATAACCGAGCCACAGTCCGCGCATTGGTTCTGTTGCCGGCCTTTTACGCTACTTAAGCGGCACTTTTACGGGCCTCTGATATCCCCACTCACTCTGCGAAACTTAGTACAAGTACCATTTCATGCTAAGTATTCTGTGAGTCCGTGGTATCACTTCAGACGAGCCGGCCCAATTAGTGCGTCAGTATGTTTGAGGATGGGTCTCCCATAGGTGAAAATGTAAACGGGTATCTTTGTTTATCTGTTACAAAGATAATGATGAGGAGGTGGATACTGAAGAGCCGGCAACACTACCAATGCGTGGACTGTAGCGTGGTGTCCATGGGCGGCGGTGTTCTCTTACCATATAGGAGACCCATCTGCTCTGTTATCCGCTATACCATTAAAAAATGAACAAAAACAGCTTTTTTATTATTCTTTGAATAATACTCTCTTCGTAGTCTTCTGAGTACATAATTCATGATTTCACAGGGTAATTTAGAAATTGGACAAGGCTACGGCGCCACTGAAACCAGTGCCATAGGGACGACAACATTCAAAGGCAAGACGCTACAAGACTCGTCATCTTCCGGCGAACCAATGCCAAATGTTACATTGAAATTCATCGACTCAGTCACTGGTGAAGATGTACCTATTGGACAAGTGAGTACTATTATTTACTCTCCCACGAGTAAGACGTAATGCTAAGATAATTGCCTGGCACTTAAGAACTTCCAATGACTAAACATTTATAAGTTTTAATTCGGACCAGAGGTCGAACCCGATTCCTTTTGCTTCGTGATAGGCTTACAAGACCTTAGCTACGAGGCTCTGTAAATTATATTTTATTGCTGACTTATGTTAAAACTTAAGTAAGTGTACTCCTCTAAAATACGTAATAGTAAGTTGAAATGGCAATGGGCTGGCCACATCGCTCGACGAACGGACAACCGATGGGGAAGAAAGGTTTTCTAGTGGCGACTGCGTACCAGAAAACGCAGAGTGGGACGTCCCGCCACGCGATGTTAAGCGGATCTCACGAAGGTCGCGGGCAACCGCTGGATCAAGATCATAATAGGTGGGCGTCTTTGGGGGAGGCCTATGTCAAGTAGTGGTCTCGATAGGCTGATGTTGATGATGTTGTTTTCAGGAGGGTGAGCTACTGATACGCAGCCCAACTGTTATGAAAGGGTACCATAAAAATGAGAAGGCGACCAAAGAGTCTATAACGGAAGATGGTTTCTTTAAAACTGGAGACTTGGGTTACTATAAACCAAATGTTGGTCTCTATGTAACTGAAAGAATTAAGGAACTTATTAAGGTATTTAATTAAAATTTATTATCTAGATTTCTAGACTCTATCTTGTATTTTTATAGACTTTTCTAATCTATATCTTATAATTTGTCGTTCTGCAATTGAGCGTTTTAAGACATTTTATCCCGGCACCAGCACTTTGTGGCAGCAGCTTCCTGCATAGGAATTTTAAACCTATGTGACTTGGGGGACCTTAAAAATAAGAGTGTAGCTTAAAGGCCGGTAACGCACCCGTGGCTCTGGAAGGGCTATGGGTATACATGGCTGGAGGACCGCTTATCCTAGGTTTGCATAAAAAAAACGCGGTGTATAAGTATCTATGTCTCCTTCAATAACTGGATCGTATATGATGAAATGTAATAGACAATAAATGATATATTTATCTGTGTGTAAGCCTTGAATGGATAAATAATACGAACGAATTCATAGCTAAAAACTATTTTAAAATTACTAAATGCAACTGTTTAAAACCAAGAAACATGATTCAGAGTATTTAAAATTTTATAATTTTTTTATTTGGACGCAGAAATTCCTTTGAAAATATAAAAATTAATGCAGTTTTCTTGTAAAATAAAGTTTATAAAAATAACATCTAAATTGTGCATTTTTCAGGTGAAAGGGATGCAAGTGGCTCCAGCAGAATTGGAAGGCTTGCTTCGAACACATCCAGCAGTACAAGAAGCGGCAGTTATTGGTAAGTTTTAATAAGAGTGAAGTATAGGGAGGGGGAGGGGGCAAAAGAGCGTGTCCGCTACAAAAAAATACTTATAGTGAATGAAATCGTAGGCCCATGAAATTACACCGTTAAAATAAAATACTGCGTATAAAGCCGGCTACACAACTATAACGTGAATTGTGGTGCGGTTGTTCAGGAGCCTTACTCTATTGCCCACTTTTAATATAAAACGGCAACGCACCCGCGGCTCTGTAAGTGCTAGGGGTGTCCACGGGGGGAGAACCGCTTGCACTTGATGAGCCTCCTGCTCGTTTGGCATCGTTTTTATAAAAAATGAATATCCATATATGTATATATATTTAAATATATATTTTCCTCCGACATATAATATACGTCGACTCTTCGGATCGACATTATCAACTATTACTTTGTGGGCGTCAATAGGGTGATCACATGACACGATTATGTACAGTTTTTACAATATTTTATGTAATTTAAACACATTAAATAAATATTTAAGACAGAGCAGTGAATTCAAAACATCAATCTTTATTCTTTAACACAAAACGCCGTACATAACTTCAATGACCCAACTCGTCGCCCGTAGATGGCCTTATTAGTAACAGTAATACGTTTCAAGGCTTTACAAAAATGTAAAAATTCATATTAAATTAAGATTTAGATATGAGATGATTAACTAAGTTTTGTGTTATTGTAAAATGAACATCATCATCATACATATATTCGTATTAATAGAAATTGCAATATTGCAAATTATTACAGGAATACCTCATGAATACAACGGCGAAGTACCAAAAGCGTTCATAATAAAGAAGACCGGTTTAGAGGCGACCCCCAAGCAACTCCAAGAGTTTGTCGCAAGCCAAGTAGCATCCTTCAAGAAGATAGAAGAAGTAGTATTTGTTAATGATATTCCTAAAACCAACACTGGAAAGATATTACGAAAAGATTTAAAGAAAATGTATGCTTAACCGTTTTAACATTCACTCTCTCGCGATTAAGGTACGTTGCCCTGGGAACCATTTCATTCCAGACATGTCTTGCGTCATTTAAATGAATGATTGTATATTAGCTGCCGTAACGCAACGTAATTCTTGTTGGCTAGTTTTAACATTAGAATTATATGATTGTCGAAGGGGGGAATAGATACAAAGAAAACCTCTTTAGAGTGGTAAGTTTGTCTTTGACAGATGACATTGATAATTTTAACTTTTATCATTTATTTTATTTTTATTTTATTTGTGTATATTTTTAGTTATTTTGTAATTAATAAATTACATCACCAATGCACCTGAAGTGAATGCTTTAAACTTTGTTATACAATGATATTGTAATAAATAATCAATCAAAAGAATCTTTATTATAAAATACTTACAACTGCGTAAAATGCGTGAACATAAAAATAAGACACACTTATCTGTAAATAAAAAAAAACAATATTTAAACCCCTTACTACCGGTACATTGTTGATATGATTTATTAATTCCAAAATAATTAAAAATATACACTTAAATTATTAAAATCAAAACCATCAATGCCACCATCCATCAAAGACAAATTTAAGAAAATCTATATAATTCACTCTCAAGATGTTTGCTTTATATATTTAAAGTAAAGACTGCATATGTGGCATAAGGTATGAAAAACAAATCAGTGAATGTACCAATAAGAAATGAAATTTGTTATTTTTAAATTGCTGAATATGCTGTGATAAATTGAACTAGGGAATAAATGCCGGTTTTTAAAACAAATGAAATCTAAGTAACAGACTTTTTAATTAATGTCAATATTTATTGAAAAACATAATATTCAATAAATCAATAAAAAAGTATATTTTTTATTCTATTGAAGATTAATGTTCCAAAAGTGTGGTCTTCAGTATCCTCACTCATGTTTTTAAAATTTTTAATATAGCGGCGAGATAGGCATTCAAAAAAAAAGTACAATCGTACAAACAAAGATAAGTACTAACCTAATTTTTTGTTTTAGACTGATACTGATGCATTAGTTTATTGCAATAAACCTAATTTAAAAAGGAAAATATGTAAAAATAATAGTTAAGTATTACTTCTATGTTTAATAATAATAGTTATATAAAAAAACAAAATAATAAAAATAACTTCATTGACCTTGACACAAAGCCTGAATAAAATGATGATTAAATAGTGACAATTATTAATATTTTCTGTTTTTGTTCTAGAACAGTTTTATATAGTTCCAATAAAATGTTTTATTCAATTAGGAGGAAAAATAAAAAATGAAAATAGAGTTTCAAATAATGGAAATATGCCATCAACGATTACAGCATATAATAGAATAAAAATAATTTTGATGGAAAAAGAGAAAAACAATAAAATTAGAAACTTTTTATTAAAACTAAAAGAAATATTAAAGATGTTGACTAATGAAAATCCACCTTATTTGTGCACACAGTATCTGCCCATGTTTGGTTTCTTGGTCATTGACGAACATACTGAACAATATCTGTAGGCTAATTCATGTTAAATTAATTATGCAGCACCACCCCGATATGACAAAAGCGTTCGACGCACCGGAAGCCGCTTCAGGTATTACACGATCCGGTTGATCAAATCACACAAGATAACAATAAGCTGGTAGGCTTCCTAGACGATAAACAAAACAATCTAATGATAGGGTTTTGTATAGGGACCGCTCTAAAAACCGCCTCCACCGGAAACGAAGTCGAGGACCGATATATGTCGCAAAGGCAGCCCCGCTGAGCTTCCGACCGGCCACTCAGGCGGCCAACGTTCCTGTTACAGTCCAAAGCGAGGTTCGTGGTTCGCGGTAGACCCTCTTGCGCTAGTCACGGCACTAAACAAACTCTCGGTCCCTAAGTCTGCGAATAGCTGTAAAAACTTTGTGCTAACAGCGTAATTCGTTAAAAAAACTGCTAAACAGTAGCTTTGGCAGTAGGTAATTTCATGTAGGTACATGCCTCTCAAAAGACATCTAAATCTGCGCTGTCATCTTGAATCTGTAATCAATTTAGTATAATTTAATTACTTTAGACTTAACTAGCTAACCCGCCCTCGCTTCGCTTCGGTATTATATAAATTCACCTCCAGGCCAATTATAGACTAAATATTTTGCCAAAACCAGTGAATTTCAAATCTCAGTAAATGAACAAAACTAACTTGGAAGTTTATCATTTTTTTTTAAATTTTATTGTTATTTAAACAAGTGTAAACCTTAACTCAATTTGAAGTAAAATATTTACCTGGTAATGAGCCCGGCAACGCCGAGCGCAGGCCTCAACTATCTGTAGATCTAATGTGCCACCACGGGGAATTCTCTGAAGGTGTCCTTTTACCAAATTCACTATTTATTTTTAAAATATGGCAGAGCAGGACCAACGGAGCAGGTGGGTCTCCCATATAGTAAGAAAACACCGCTGCCCAAGGGAAACCGCGTCACATTCCGCGCATTGGTTGTGTTGCCGGATTTTACACACTTAAGCGGCATTTTGAAGGGCCTCACTCAGCGAAACACAGTACAAGTACGGTTTCACGTTGAGTATTCTGTGAGTCCGTGGTATTACTTCGGAAAAGCCGGTCGTCAAATAACAAACAACAAACGTCTTTCAATTTATATTTTAAATTATTTTCCACAATTTGTAAAGTTTTGTATTGACAGATATTTAGACACTTGTTAAACCAGTGTCCACCAGTGCCTAAATTAAGACAATGCTTAATACATTCGTAAAACACAGATTTGTAGTAAACTGTTTTTTAAACACAATGACATGATCAACTGCTCACGTTTAACTTTTTTGTAGTAAGACCGTAAATGTTTAACGTTTGAAGTCCGCGCGTTGGCTTTAGTTTACTAAAAATTGTCAATGAGTCAGTGGGAAACGTCAGTGACAATGCTACCACAGTGAGTAAAAGTTCCCTTTTTAAAGGGAAATTAAGGTTCAGAGAAGAAGAAAAGGGGCAACAGAGAATTATACGGATAATTAAAACTTTATTAGCAGTTAGTTTCTTGGTTTCCACAATAAATGCCCCAATTTTCTCTTATGTGAGAATAATTAGGGCCCTGAGTGGACGTAAAAGGAAAGAGATTACATGAAATGGAAATCAATTTTTTTTATTGCATCTCTAATCAATAGTACTAAAGTAATCTAAAATAGATTGCATAATAATTAATAAGGAATTTGAATTGACATTTTGAATTTGACAATTGGTATATCGCTACTTGTCTGATAGTATGGATATTATCTTAATACATGTAATCAAATGATTAAGAACAATTAAATATTATCAAAACTATAGAAGAATACTTTTACGCGGAAAAAATACTGAGAAGGCAGATGGCAATTGATGCGTGGGGGAAAAAATTTATTGATGTGGCCACACAGCCTCGCATTGTCAAATGTCAATTGCAATTGCTTTGTTTAAAAGTTTAAACTATATTTAGTCAGCAAGCGTTGGTGAACACAATTGCATGTGATTTATATTAAATAAAGTATGACTCAGTTATATTTGTGTTCTGTATGTTGTTGTGATTTGTTTACTTTCTGTTAATAAAATTGGTGAGTCCTACTGTGTTTAGACAAACATTTTGCAATATTTTGGAAGTTAACGATAACTAAGTTCGTTAATTTAATGGCCGAATGCATCAATGTAGTATAAATTATTTATAAATACGATGTCAGCTCGTTGCTTACACAGAATATTTACGAAGCCCGATAATTATGCAGTGTACTGTATAAATCATTTCATACACCTAACAAAATACGTACTATTTAAATGTAGGCAATTGTCTTATAAAGTTAAGAGTTACAGAAAGTTACAGAAGTTAAAATATAATATGACAAATATCTTTAAATAATAAACCAATGTTTTTTTGTAAATCTTTTATTATAATACGTGTTAGAATTATAATATTTGAACTTCTTCGTCATTTGTTGTTTTGAAGACATTTTTGTTAAGTTGTTTATGAAACATTTTCGTTCAGTTAAAACTGTTATTATTTATCTTGTCTATTTATAGACTTAAAAGTCATTGTACGTCTACACTTGAATCACATTGAAGTCGGTAAAACAAGGGATTTATAACTAATATTTTTATTTCCTGTGTATAAAACTGTACTTTTTGTGTGAAACTTCTCACACTGTGAAACAAACAAACTCGATTACTCGATATTTTATACAATACCTGAGTTAAACATTATATGCATTAATTAAAAACAAGCTAGTTTAAAATAATAGTTTCATGTCGAATCATTTTATTTTTTACAGATATAACTTTCGAGTCTCAGTTAACAAGATAGCAGCGTTGTGTATAGACGCAACGATGGCGACAAATCGTATAATTAAGAGGGTTCTGAATAAAATCAACAATTGTAAATACTCTTGCACTATAAGAAAACAAAGTGTATGGACAAATGATGGCATTATTAAATCACCATATGAGGACATTAAGAAGATACCGAATATAACTCTATATGAATATATATGGCAGAATTTAGATAAATGGCCCCAACGGACTTTATCGGTGAGTTCCTATTTGTATTGTTAATGTGTACCTATAATGATATATGCTTTTATTTGTGGTGCAGCGGACGGACCAAGTGGATCCTATATGGTAAGAGAACTCCGCCGCCCATGGATAACTGCACCGCAATCGCGCATTGGTTGTGTTGCCGGCTTAAGAGGCACTTTTAAGAGCTGTCACTTTAAGAAACACAGTACAAGTACCGTTTTACTCTGAGTATTCTGTGAGACCATGGTATCACTTCGGATGAGCCGGCCCAATTAGTCCGTTAGCATATTCTTCAGCGTGGCTCTCACACGTGTGTAAAAGTAGCTTACTTCTAGATATTTAATTATTCAATACATATTATTTATTTAATACATTTAAAACATACTACGCTCTTTTATTTATCAACAATCATAATTTGTACGTCATTTGTACAAAGTTTCATTTGTATCATCTCGACATTTGTAATTCCACAATTGAGCGTTTTAACAATCATTTTATGCCACGCACCACCACTCTGGGACAACGGAGCAGGTGGGTCTCCTATAGGTACGAGAACCCCGCCGCCAACAACAATCGCGGCACAGTCCACACATTGATTGTTGCCTGTTTTTTACTCTGCTTAAGCGGCACTTTTAAGGGCCTCCGATATCGTCACTTATTTAAACACAGTACAAGTACCGTTTCACTCTGAGCATTCTTTGAGCCCTTGGTGGCAGTGCATCAGCATATGCTTTGTCGCGTTTCCTACGGTGAGTGGAAGTTCCTGAAGCCCAAAGCCCTGTCCTTCCTTTCCAAGGTGAGCCTTAAGCTTGTTTGCCACTGTTTCCTTATTTTTTTGTAATAGGCACCCCCATTAAAACATTAACTATAATACAAATGATAAAAGATAAGATATCTTGAATATTATTTAGTTAATGATAAAATGTTGAAGTGAAACAAAAAGTTTCACAATCGAATTGATAAACTTGATTTGATTGAAGGTCACTTGGAAACTATTTTATTCTTAACTAGTGGACCCGGGAGACGTCCTGACCAATACGCATTCTAGTGGGTCAAATTTTGAACCCACAGAAATCCATGGGCGTGCTAAACTCGAAAAACAGATACTAAAAACATTACCCTCCATTTTTGTTCCTGGTTAGAACCACGAGGTTAGCTTAGAAGCTACCTCGCCACCAAGTATCAGCCAAATCAATCTCACCACCATTCTGTGGAATCAGCTTTATGCAGTTATTTCCAAACCAATACGACTTTGCAACCTTCTTAAAAATAGCGTACGTTTCCCTTAAAGGTAGGCAACGCAACCGCAGCTTGGCGGGCTAGCAGTGCCTACGGACGCAGGGCCGTTTATCTTAGGTGAGCCTATTGCTCCTTTGCCAACGTTTCCATAAAAAAAATAATTTCCCATAAATGATCTCTCAAATTAGCAGATAATTTATAATAATACTCTTAAGGGAGTTGATAGACGTGCACATACACGAATTTGTGGCTCGACTTTTTTTCACTCGTGTGCCACCATAAGTAGACGTACTTTAAAACCGCCCAAAAAGTTCGTCAGCGATCCAACCTTTAAGCAATCTTGCGGCCTGTCTTGTGGCTCGTCGTGCGTGTGGCAGCACTGCGCCATTTTGTTTCGCCAGTTCCTATCCTAATTATGAGTGTTTATAATTTTGTAATTTTTTGTTAAATCAAATATTAACAATACAATGTTATTTTTTTTAATTTAATTTAATACAATACATTGTTATTCAAAATAATTTACAATAATTAAAGTTAAATATTTAAAATTTAATTATGAATATTAATTACGAATAATAATTTAAATATTTAAAATAATTGCCATTTAAATATAAATGAATAAAAACTAGTTATTTTAAATTTAATAAGATATAATTCCTAAATTACACCAATCTTCTGTCGGTATCGCCATATAAAGTACGTTTCACGTGTGACACTAAAGTCGAACCAAGTCAGTTCGCGATATTAAAAACAGCATACTTTAAGTTCGCACGTCTATTACTCGCTGAACATAATTTAGACGTTATTATTGCTTATCTTGGAGTGTGAATCTCTGATAATTGCGGACTTCCTTATAAATTTTATACTCTTGTCTAAGAAATAGTGTGTCTATGTCATCATCATCATCATCAGCCTATCAAGTCCACCGCTGACATAGGACACTTCACGCGAAGGGTGGGCAGCGCCTTTCCGAGTACAGCAGATGTTCTGCGATTACCAACCCGCCTGCCAAGCGTGGTGATTAAGGCAAAACCACCCCCCATGTTTTGGGAGAGGCCTATGTCCAGCATCTATGTATACATTTATATATCTATGACAGAGCCATACGAGTGCCTGACGCTTTTGTCGGCACACCCGATACCACGGAGTCACAGAATACCAACGTGAAGGAATACTTGTACTGTGTTTTGCTGTGTGAGTGACGAGATCGGCTCGTGAAATTATACCGCTCAAGCGGTGTCCAAAGCCGGCTCTAGAATCAAAGCGCAGTGTGGCGTGGGTTGTCCATGGGTGGCGGTGATCTCTTTTCATAGATGAGACCCGCCTGCACCGTTGCCTGCTATACAAAAATATTTTTGGGCGTGTCTCATAGACAGACAGATTTATTATAATAGTAATTTAATTAAGTTAATGACATAAGTCATATTAATACACAAATAATGGAATATTTTCATAATTCGTGTCATTTAAAACCTATTATTCAAACTACTTAGTTATTTAGGCCTCTAAAGATATTTTTATAAACCTTATCAGATATCACTGATTGAGTAATTTTGTCGATAACATCATTATGTTATTATAACACAGTACAGGTACAGCGAAATACAGCGCAGGAAGCTTATTTAGGGCAAACGATCCGCCCGTGGACGGTGACAATGCC
>DWCF01003877.1:0-18258 GCA_018230265.1 Delias oraia
GCGACCTTCGTGAGATCGTCTTTCCATCGTGTGGCGGGACGTCCCACTCTGCGCTTTCCGGTACGCGGTCGCCACTCAAGAACCTTTCTTCCTCATTGGTTGTCGGTTTGTCGAGCGACGTGGCCAGGCCATTGCCACTTCAACTTACTAATACGGCAGGCAATGTCGGTTACTTTGGTTCAGCTGCGGATACCCCCATTTCTGATTTTATCTCGCAGCGAGACTCCGAGCATTGCCCTCTCCATAGCTCGCTGAATGATTCTGAGCTTCTCCATTAGACCCATCTTAAGCGACCACGTGGATGATATATATATCCATCGTAATAGAACTTTCTAAGTACCTACCAACCTACTTTAGATAATATTTTATAATGCGATTGACCTGAATGTAAACACGCCCTGTCGTTCGCGCTGACGGTCCTTTGAAGTCCGCACTAAACCCTGCTCTTTTGGGGAACGCTGGGCAGCGCGAGACGCATTAGAAGTGGCATGAGAAATATGAAGTTTCCAGTAGGTCATGCTCAGTTTAGCTGAATGTAAATGAGGCATTAGATTGAGCGAATCTGTCAAGTATTCAAATCCTTGGTATCAATTCTTTTCAGATAAAAAAAAAATAGTTATGTAATTGCGACTATATATATAGTATATATCGAGCTACCTCATATTCCCATATTAAATAATAGTTGCGGAGATAAATTAAAACACTTAACGTTTACTTGATCGATTTTCCTCTTATAAACCTATAATCACTTGAGACAATGTCTTAAATATTCTGACCTTTTCTCGCTGACGAGCATTTGTCATTGCAAAAATAAAAAAAAACAGAACAACTTTTTCTCGGCAACGCACCCGCGGCTTTGCAAGGGTTAGGGGTGTCCATGGGCGGAGGACCGCTAATCCTTACCAACTGCTTGTTTGCCATCGTTTCCATAAAAAAAGAACACTAAAAAAAGATCTGATTAAAGTTAATTTTAAGCCACAGGCTACCTTCAAAAATATACAATTTGCGGTATACATTGAAGGTGATATGTGTTTTAAACAAAATTAGTCAAGCCAAGGTAAGGCATTCATTTTAACACGTAATACTTTAACATCCGTAAGTAAGAAATTTCAACAGAAGGCAGATGTCAAGTTCCCTGTTCGTTCAATGAGATGGCACGTTGATTGCACTCTTAGTTTAATTAAATAAATTACTTCGTGGTACTGCTAAATGTAGACTATGAGTTGCACATTTTGCTCACTGCACAATGTCCATGCCTTTATCTTTGAAATGTATTAGTCAGAAAAGATAATAATGTCACCTTTAAAATACCATTATAGGCTTCCATAATCTTTAAATAATATCTTATCAGATCTACACGTTTGCAACCAAACATATTGTCTACTATTAGTGTTACTACAGCTAGTCTTTATAGTATTTGCTTTGATTGAATGTTACTTAATTCACAAATTACATAAATAACAACTAGGTTTTTTGTCTATCTGTATCTAGTGCATAACATCTAGTGGGAACTTTCAAGAAAACAGTGTACATTTTCCTTAAAGCTCGGCAACGGCAGCCGCGGCTTTGCAAGGGCTTGGAGTCCATGGGCGGAGGACCGCTTGCCTAGGTGAGCCTCTTGCTCGTTTGCCACCAAAAGAACACAAAAAAATAATATGAATGTCAGATAAAGCCTACGTGTGCCTAATATATTTGCATTACTTTATTACTGTTGGATATAGCTCTTAGAGCACACACATAGCGTCAGGTTTAAAGCAATGAGCACACTGCTCTGTTATCAACAGAGCCTGAGGCTAGAATTGCAATAAGGCTTTAAAACGCAATAAATTGCAGGTCCCGACAACAAGATTACTTGAAATTGTGTTCTCCAAATGTAATACAAATATGATATTTCGCTATAATAATGATCAAATGAAAAAAGATGAACAATACCATCAAATAACTGTGTCGTAGAATTGCGACTTTTTCAAAGGGTTTTACGTCTCTGGGTTCTAGCCGATTTTGGCCTATTTTCATTTCTCTACAAGTAACATGATGTAAATTTCACTTGAGTTTTATTGAGAATATGGACCGAATAGTAATTGATCATATTTTACTGAATTATCTATATCATTTTAACGAACTCAATAACTGCTTTAACTAATAATAAATGCTCAAATTTTACACATATAACGTCGAAAATACAAAGTTTCTATAAAATATAATATTTTTATTTTCATCGAAATATTGAGCAGGTCCATTTGTTTTTCGTGGCCTGTAGGATATGATCACTATTTATTTGGTGACAAGGGCTTGCGTATTAATATATCGTGAATTAAATTATGTTCTAAAACAGTGATCCGCAAACTTTTTGTGTAAAAGGTACATCTAGGAAAAGCTTAAGTTTAAAGGTCCACCACAAACAAAAAAAACATCTCATGTAATTATTAATCAACATGTATTAAGTACCAAAACAATAAAACAAAAACCTCTCGCTTGTGTTTTCGCGTGAAGATATATGTGTAGGTGCCCAAGTATTCTTCTTACCCTTACTTATATATTACTTAACCTAAGTTTATTATACAAATTTATTTTCCGAGGCTCATCTCTTAATGACCAAAGTACACAGTGTGTCGCGGTACACACTTTACGGAACACTGATTTAAAAGAATCCAGATTTGCATTTGACTGCTATGGAACAATTTTTAATGACTGATTGTTAAGTGGTTTCGACTTGATCGACCCAGGGAAATATTTCTAAAATCCAAAAACTATTAACTTTAAACCAATTTCGACTGCAATATAATAATCAGAATATAAAGTAATTAAATAAGCAAATATTATTGATCGTACGTGCATACTTGAAACAGCTATTAATACTTCGTCGTGTAAGTTGTTCATGTTTTTAATCCGCTTATCATGTTACTCTTAAGTCTGTTAAAGCGATCAAAACATGTTTTAAATCCTTGCTCTCACTTATTAGGAAATCCTTTGAAATGTATAATATAAGTTAATAAGTTAGTTTTTTATCTTACATATCAATAATAAAAGATTTGTGATGATTCGAATTTCTTTTTTCACATATTAAATATTATTGGAATCGTGCATAATTTATTTGTATAAATTATGCACGATTCCAATAATATTTAACAAAAACACCTTTATATGATCTAGACTCTAGGCAAATATTTTTTTGCACAGCTAAGTTTCACAGCTCATAGATTTTGATATAGCTTCTACGTCTATGATAAACTGTAAAGTATATAAAAGAAAAAAAGTAATGCAAAAAAGGGTTGGATCGTTTGCATTTCAATAATTATCTTATCGAAGCAAGCGACTACATTAACAATTTTACATAAGCAATTAGTTTCTACGTTAAACTTAATTTAAATCTAATCAATTTAATTAGTAACGATCAATCACTAAAATGGAGGTATACTGAATTATGTAGACATTGAAAATTGAAATATTCTGGTAAGTAGGTTTCATAAGAAGCCAACGTTAAACATATTGGTTGGTTGTTAAGTAGTAATAGAATCATAATTGCTCACCCCTACCTTCAGTCCAGAAGTGTGTATTACAAAAAGTCGATACGGGCGATAATTCCGGACGTATGGCGCAGCTTTCAAGCTATTGCTGCAAAGACAGACCTCGTCTTCATTAAACGTTCCGCCTCATTACAACTTCTAGATAAATCACAGAAAGAATTGAACACCACAAAGACTTACTTTTGATAATTTGTAATAGTGAACAAAAGAGCAGTCAGTCTTGCAAATGCAAGAACGAGACCAAGACCAAGACTCACCCTGCAAGACTCTCGCGTCTTGCAGGACTTAGTAAATAAGTAGTCAACTTCAATAAATAGCAATAGTCTATTAAGTAACTGCAAGACTTGCCAGACTCTTGCTGCAAGACCAAGACAAAGACCAAAACCAGGTTTACTGTTGCAATACCTTGGTGCAAGACCACTGTACTTACTGGACCAAGACCAAGACTGGCTAAGGTATTTGGTGTTGCATTTGGGCAAGACCAATTTGTAATATAAAACAAAACGAACCACAATGTTTAGAAAAACTTATATATATGAATTATATTGAGTTTATATTATAAGAAAATAAAAAAAACTAAAGCAATCAATCACAAATGATTGATCCCGTGAGATGCTCTGAATTATGATTCATGCTGATTCATGCTGAAGCATATTTTGACGCACTAATTGGGTCGGCTCGTCCGAAGTGATACTACGGGCTCATAGAATTCTCAGCGTGAAACGGTACTTGTACCGTGTTTCGTAGAGTGAGTGAGGATATCGAAGGCCCTTAAAAATGTCGTTTTTTTGGCGTAAAAAGTTAGCAACACAACCAATACGTGGACCGTGGCGCGATTGTTCATGGGCGGCGGTGGTCTCTGTATAGGAGACCCACTTGCTCCGTTGTCCGCTACATTTAAAAAAATGACAAAACACAAAACAAGAAACGATACAACTTTTAAATAAAGCAAATTATCTTTACTTACATATTTATGACATTATGACTTGATATTTCTTAACTAGGTTCATCATTTTTTCATTTTTTACATTCACATTCTGCAACGGATAGACAATACTTAAATCTTCTTATTTTGTGGCCTCTGTGAATACCTAGCGGTCACAATTCTGCCAGTGGCAGTATGATGATATATACATAAATAATGACAGATATTCAAAAAAGAATATAAAACAAATAGGTGACAAAAACAATAGAGATACAAACTAGGTGTAAGCATGAATAAATAACAAAGATTATGAATTATAAATAGGAAAGATTTTTTTAAAAATGGAAAGAGAATATATTTACATTAATTCACTTACAGCATAATTCATATGTAAAAATTAACAAAGATTTAAATTAATTAAGGGGCTAAACATAAGAGAGAGAATACATTTTGAGGGTGTAGGAGGAGGAATGCCAGGGGAGAGAAAATCATCATAGTATATGGTCAATGTTTCCGTCTTGTAGTCCACACTTACTAACTTTTTTCAAGATCTGGCACTTATGCTTGACATGGCGCCTGAATCACAGGACTCTGTAGTTTAGGGGCAGACTATGTAATATAATTAAATATCTGTTGTGTGTGTATCTATCTATCGCCTGTGTATTTAGAGATACCTAAATACACAGGCGTAAGTATAAGTAGGTATCATCATCATCATCAGCCTATCAAGTCCACTGCTGGACATAGGCCTGCCCTAAAACATAGGGATTATTTATTATTATTATTTATTTCCCTTTCGAGTACAGCAGATGCTCTGCGATCACCAACCCGCCTGCCAAGCGTGGTGATTAAGGCAAAATAACAATTCATGTTTTGGGAGAGATGTCCTAAGTAGGTATATATTTATAAAATTTTATACACTAACTACAATTTAATAACGTACGATGGTAGACTAAGAAAAATTGTAAATAAGATTACTGTACCTACAATGAAATAAAATTTGATATTAATTTTTAGATGTGACATAATATATCAATATACAAAATAAATTCATCCCGTATAATATTATCAATTATAATAAACTTAAACCAAAACAAAATTGCAAAAGCGATTATTATAATAGATGAGTGTAACTCAAAAAACCGTTTGAGATAAATCACATTCTAAATCAACTGTCTATCAGTTTTGCGTTAATAAAGAACAAAAATGACACCTGCCCTTGTCAGCGCGGACAATTCTGATCAGTCATTATAAAGCATTATAAAGTGTAAGCTTATTATAATTGCAAAAATCGATCGTATCATGAAAAATATAAATAATGTTTATTATTTATATTGTTAATTGTGTATTAGCATGGAACCGGAACGCATGTTGGTGTGAAACAGCTTTTATTAGGGCTGTGGTCTCCAAAAACAAACATTACCTACATATAAAAGATTTTCTATACAATTGTGGTACTTCTTCGTGGTCAGTTAAACACAGGTTATAATAAAATAGTGATAAATTTACCTGTTGCATATTCACTGCTAAAATATTAAATTAAATTGATACCTTTCTGACATTCGCCATCCCTAATATTGGACTTGTAAGAATTAATTAATAGAATTAATGTTCTTTAATGCAATACGTATTTTATTATCATTTACCACGTAAATGTCAACGTTATTGTTCATCATAATATATTATCCATAAATTAAATACTGTGTTATTCTTACCGGCTGGGTTGTTTTTAATAATATATTTCGCTTGTTGTTGGTTTGACCTTGGGCATATTCATCATCATCATCATTTCAGCAGTAAGACATCCACTGCTGGACTTAGGCCTCTCCTTCTGAACTCCATGCATATCTATTCGAGGCGACCTGCATCCAGCGTCTTCCGGTGACCTTTATAAGGTCGTCTGTCCACCTTGCGGGTGGACGTCCGACGCTGCACTTGCTGGTCCGTGGTCTCCACTCTAACACTTTCCACTCCCATCGGCCATCTGTTATACGTGCAACGTGGCCTGACCATTGCCACTTTAGCTTACTAATTCGGCTTTGATTTTGGACATATTAAAAAAAATTAAAAACTCTTTTTTTTAAGATTTCATTCAGTCTAAATAAAATCTCCAATAGCTGTTAATGATTATTTTTAATGAAGCAACTGGTGAACCATTTTTTCACATTGTGGCCATTTATATCTGCCACATTATATTATTTTATTTAGTCTAATGAAATCACACTATACTTGTTCTGAGAGTTCAGTTCGCCATTATGGTCCACAACCTACTATAGCAGATAACACCCGAAGATCAAAACAGTCCACAGAAATATCAAAATCGTGTATCGAGATGTATAAATTTTAGCGCTCATTAAATCTCCTAACTTAATAAAGTTAAGAGAATATTCAAGGAATATTAAACAATATTCAAGGTTCAATATATAAATAGAGATGCCGAGGAATTACCATTTACCAAGTCAATAATAAACTTCTAAATCAATTAAAAAATATACACTGAGTCTTTGCTAAAAGCATTCATAACGAAAGTAACATTGTGTGTCGGAGTAGAAAATTACAATAATAAATTTAATTTTTTGTAACGCTTCTTGCGGAAAGCGCATTTTTATTCAACTTTGAAAATTCTCGCACTCGTACGTTCCATTTAATCTCATTTATTGTTATTTATCGAGTTTATTAAAATCGTACTAGTTGTTTTTATTCTATAGCGGACAACGGAGCAGGTGGTCCTTCTATATATTACTCATACTGGTAAGAGAACCGCGCCACAGCCTGTGCATTGGTTGTGTTGCCGTAATTTTACGCCGTTAAAGCGGCACTTTTAGGAGCCTCCGATATCCTGACTCACTCTGCGAAACACGGTACAAGTACGTTTCACGCTAAATATTCTGTGAGGCTGTGGTATCACTTCGGATGAACCGGCCCGGTTAGTGTGTCAACATATGCTTTAAGCATGGCTCTTCCGTGGGTAAGAATATCTTCTTTATAACTATATATTTAATTTATTATGAATAATAAGATATTAGTTAAATTTGTTGAATTCTATAGCAAAAATATAACCACCAAAACATCAATCAAAATCCTGAAGACCTGTATACAATATGTCTATCTATATTTATATAGATAAATAATTGATTACAATATATTAATTATTTAATGATAAACGCTCTTCAGAAAACAAATAGGTAAAAATTTAAAAAGTCACTAGTTTCCAGGCAGTTCTAGTTGATTTTTTTCAACTGTAATTACTTGAACTATAGAAAACCATAAAAATAACGAATAGAATGAATTCGATAGCATTAAACAATGTCAGGTAAGCAAAATGTAAATTCGATTTAATAAATTCATTGAAATTACGATCAATAAGTAAAGATAAGATCTCACTCACAACCGGCAATGTTATTATGTGCCATTCAGTTAGTTTTTCAATCTACATTCCCATTATTTTACTAAGCAAATTGAAACACAATGTGAATTGTTTTTAATTTTCAACAATTTGAATACAAATTTAATATCTTTGATATTTGCTAATACTTTAAACAAAAAATGCTTTTTTAGGAGATTAAATTACATTTTCTGCCATATAAATTAATTTATTTTATGGAAATGGTGAACAGGAGGCTCAATTAGGATAAGCAGTCTTCCGCCCATAAACACCCCTAGCCCTTTAAGAGTAGCGGGTACGTTGCCAGCCTATAAGACATAAGTACGCTCATTTCTTGAAGGTCCCTAGGTCGCATTGGTTTTGTAAATCGGCTGGCAACTATGTCCAGAGTTGCGGTTAACTTAAAAAACGCTCAGACAAACATCGAGGTGATAATGATGAAAGTTAAAAGAATGCAGAAAATGTGGTTGTATGTGTTTCTTACTTAAAAATTTATCATACATGAGTGTGTTTCTTTGAGAAGTTTAGAATACTGGCTTAATAAATTTCGTTAGTTAAAAATAAAGGCGACCATAAATTGCCATCGTTCAACCCACTTGAACCATCGTAAGCAATATCAGAAAAATATATTATAAAAAGAATAATATAGAAACAAATATAAAAGAAATTTTTTAAACGCTTTCATAAAACTTAAAAACTTATATTAAAATAATTTTGATGCGATAAAAGCACAAAAAGATTACATTATTTGATTAGATCTAATTACATTTGTAATTAACTTCCACGTATCATTCCCTTTGTTTTATGACTTACATTTACCAATATTTATTTGCGAGCCTAGAACTAAAAATTAATCGATTCTAGACCTTACCCGTTCGTTATAAGACGGTCGCCATTTTGAAAGGTGTTTACTATAGGACATAGATGTCTTAGGTCGAGATAAGTTTCCATGTTATTAAGGTATAATTTACGATGCAAATTATTGCTATTTTGTTAATTTTCATTCGTAGTACAAGCTCGTTTATTTTGATGTATATATATTTTTTTATTTCGTATACCGAATATCATTTTCGATGGAAACGATATTGGTTATATAGGAACAAACATATACACATTTATATCATTATACATAGGTACATTTCATCTATGAAATATAAAATAAATCCAAAAATGAGTTGTGAATATTTTGTATTTTGATTTACATATAATAATATTTAGTAGATTTTGATGATAGCAGTGCGTGTTAAGTTTTATTAAGTTAGATCTAATTACGATATTATGCAATCGCATTTTGATACAGCATACACTAACATGTATCCGGACAGTTAGGTTTTGCCTTTGATAACAGAGGAATAATATTTGTAATACTATTTCTTTAATTATTTTAAATATATATACTTGAGTGGATTTTACTATCTCTTCCTTTACAGTACGTAAACTAGTGAGAAGAGAACCACAACAGTCACAATAGTTTTTATGACTTTTGTACTAATATCTGTATTTTTAATTATAAATGTTTATTCTTACGGTAGTGGTCTTAGTAATTTATGTTAATTAACGACAGTGCGATTCTATTCTTGAGAATTTTTCTCTCTATAAGCTTGTTACAAGTATTATTATTAAGTGACATATTAAATTGCATTAACCTCAACATAGTTCCAATTGCTATATCGAGAAATTACTTTATAAACAGTGCGGCAATCATGACCAATAAAGAATTTACTAAGCTTGATTAACCCTTCAAATGGCGCAACAAAGTTTACGTCAATTGCAAGAATAAAACTTCGGTTTGTAATTACACATATAAAATATCAAATATGTTAGTAAATTACAACTACTTAAGGGCTTTGTGATATTTTATGATATTGAATTGCATGTGTTTTGAGAGCTAAATCGAGAGGTATGGGGTTCGAATTTCGGTCCGTCAATTATAATTTAATTTATAATTTAATCGGTCTCTGGAAGGGCTTGACAGTGGCTGGGCGAGTGTCTTAATACTGTCGCACCCGTAGGAGAGCCATGTTGAACCCGTGAACCCGTGGTTGCACTACGAACGAGTCGACGCAATTATTGTGTCTGCATATGCTTCAGCATAGCTCTCCCACGGGTGAAAAAGATCTTCAAGAATAAAAAGACTAAATTTACCTCAAACTCTAAGTTAATACATTAAGATTAGGCACGTCCATCATAGCAAATAATATTAAATTAATATTTTACCGAGATATTTAAATTAAATTTTAAAAAATTAAGAACAGGAAATCATAAATATTGATAATCTAAATTAAGTTTTTGAGGAGAATATTCTATTTGTTGTTTAATAAATTATATGTAGGTACTTTTTTATGGTTTAGCGAACAACAGAGCAGATGGGTTTCCTATATTATATGGTCAACCGCGCCACAGTCCACGCATAAGTTGTGTTATCGGCATTTTTTAGGACCTCCGATGCTCTCAGTCACTCGGCGAAACACAGTAGAGACACCGTTTCAAGTACAACTATTATATTTATTCACGCTGAGTATTCTGTGAGCGCGTGGTATCATTTCGGACTAGCCGTCCCAAGTAATGCGTCCGAAAATACTTCAGCATGGCTCTCCCACGGTTATGATAGTATTAAGACACTCGCCCGGCCTCTATCAAGCACTTCCAGGGACGAAAAAAAATATAAATTAAATAATTCATTCAATCATGCATTTTTTTATTTAATTCGTTCCGCTATGGACTGCCAGTATACTGTCGCAGTAACCTAGAGAAATATATGACGTCATAAATCGCCGGCTGGTTCTCCTGTGAGCACTGACGTTTTACTGATAAAAAAAAATAGGTATTTTTTTCATTTAAAGTAGGCATTATAAATAAAAATCGGTAAGTTGAGAATATACATGAAAATGTATAATATACCTTATAAACTTCAATTTGGTAATATCTTCAATGCTTCTCATCTGACAAGGCTGGGCATTGTAACTGATAACAATTGATAACAAGATTATTAAATCTTGTTATCAACCACGGGCAGATATCGACACCTGTTCATATCATTTCAGAAGCGGAAAACATTTCTGCAAAAACTTTATCCCGCCACTTGTGTGAAGTACTAGTGAACTCGGCAGACGTCCCCTGTTCGGTACGTGACCGACTTACATGACATTTTTTATTATATTTTGCCAAATTTACATATTATGAATCTTCGCCTCTTTTATTCTGATGTATGCACTATATTATTGCAAAGTTTAAATAAAATCAGTTCTGTAGTTTTTGGGTGATGGTGTCACAAATACCCATCAAGCCATACTTACAATTTTTTCCATAAATTATAATATTAATACGAAAAACATTTAACAAAAGTGAATGAAAAATAATGTTTATTTAAGTTTATTAAAAAGACAATTGGAGACATTTAATAGTGCAGTGTGTTTGTGAAGTGTTTTTATAAATAAAATTATAGGATACGGTAAATTAAAAATAAATATCTACATAGCTTAAAAGTTTGGATAATTAAGTAATATAAACTCACACTGAACTATAATGTTATTAATTTTAAAAAGTTAATTATTCGAATCCTTCCGATGCCGTGACTTAGTTAAATTACAGTCATTGTAAACAGTGGATCAAATTAATTGTGCTAAGCATTCGTTAATCAACGATTGATTTACCAACAGGATATTGGTTAATTTTATTTTTTACTGAGTCTGAGTGAATAAAATATAACTAACTGTTTGATTTTATTAGTATTTTTTTAATGTTTTGGTAAAAAGCCTGCAACACAACCAATACGCGGACTGTGGCGCGGTGGTCTATGGACGGAGGTGTTCCTTTACTATAATAATATTACCATATAATAATCATTCTTAATAAAACATATCCAAAATCGTATTATGATGCCTCGGAGATAGAAACTAGAAATGCGCCTAGAAATTTAGTTTAGGTATTCCTTTGTTTCTACAGACACTTTCAGACAGGTATTCAATAAAAAAGTTTCGTAAGAAATTATCAATTTTGCCATAAATTTTTATCTTATAAACAGCCTGAATTAGTTTAAGGCAATTGCATACATTGTAATATAAATTATAAATTAAGTGAGTAATGTTTGGACGTGTTTTCTTGCAAATCTACATAATTATATTCGAAACGCAAGTAGAAACAATTTGCAAATTAACTTTTGTAATTTGTCGAATTATCACACGCGATCTACTTAACTCAATCGATACTTAGATATCACGACTTCCGCTGCTAATTTTCAACGTATATATATAATAAAAATTATATTATATTACCAATGCAATTAAAAATATTCTAGCACACACTTGTCTGTCATTCATATGGTCTTATTTCTCGAAGCAATTACAGATGGTCCAATTAATGACAACACTATAATTAAGAAGTAATTAATTTAATAGCATTAACGCAAATTGATTATGGGTAATTGAGGTCGAAACTTGTATTGTGCATAATAATTGATGGCCAAGCAGCTATTGATACGGCCGTAAATGGAAATATTGTTTACAGTGAGGTATTTTTATAATATATAATTACATTTATTTTTAACAGTCGCAACTCAGTGCATAAGAATTTAAACGGATATTACACATCATTAAGTGTTTGAATACCATAACTAATTAAGATATTGCTTTAAACTTATTACATTACACAAGAAATAAGATTATTAAGAAAATTATAGGAATTTTATAACCGAAAATTTCAGACAACAATGACACTTGTTTACTTACGTATATACATTAATAAAATTTCAATGTAATATCTTTCACAGACTATTATCAGCAGGACTATCATAAATACACAAGTATGGGTATATCGGAGGCGAAGGATGATTCACCTCGAACCACTCCCGATCACCATCGATCAGATCAATCGCCCTCCGAGAGGCGCCAGGGCTCAGCTGACAGCGATGATGCTGACGACTTTGCCCCGAAGCGCAAGCAAAGGAGATATAGGACAACATTCACGAGCTTTCAATTAGAAGAGTTGGAGAAAGCATTCACAAGGACGCACTATCCAGATGTGTTTACGAGGTAAATGCAACAACTTTAATATTAACTAAAAATATGTGAGCCTTAATTAAAGGAAAAGTATATTTAAGTATCTTGTTTTCTCTGCAAATCTGCAATAACAAAAAGTCAAGCTTGGCAATGAGTATATATATATATTTAAATGATTGTATGGAGTGTCATACCTTCTTAGGTATTTTAAACGTGATTCATAAAACATATTGATAGCATAATTGTCAATTTAAAACACCGGAAACAATTATCAGATAAAAGGTAAAAGAAAACTTCCAAAGTCAAGATAACATTAATCAAATTATAATAACCATTATTAAATAATATAACAAAATACGTATCACGGGTTTTCCAGTTCTGATAACGAAAATTATTAAATGTATTAAAAACAGAATATTTGATTAAAATTAAAATTCTAAATTGATAAAATTTTTAATCGTCTGGGGTTTTAAATTTTTAAGTAAAATCTTTTTTCTTTCAGAGAAGAGCTCGCAATGAAAATCGGTCTCACAGAAGCCAGGATTCAGGTAAGATTTAATCTTAATAGACTTTTTTTGAGACGCTATCAGCAAGGGCATTTCCAAACCAATACAACTTGGGGATCTTCAAAAAAAAGAGCATAAACATTCCTTTAAGGACGTCATCGCACCCGCGGCTCTGCAAGGACTAAGGTGTCCATGGGCGGAGGACCGCTTACCCTAGGTAAGCCTCCTGCTAATTTGCCACCATTTCCATAAAAAAAATCCAAATATAATTTTCATATAAGAGGACAAAAATTTAGCGTGTTTGTTTCTGCTTCGCAGCTTTTAATAAAACAAGTACTAGATTTAATGGTACCAACTTGACTTCATTATAACTGTGAATATTTTATCATATTTTTGTTTCGACTCTTATGAAATTTACATTTATAGTTAATCACTTTTAATTTACCGTTGTTGCTATGCGAATGTCTGATTAATTGTATTTTTTAGATATAAATATTTTACTTGCTAGATTTTCGCTATTAAGATTACCCAAACTTTCTACTAAACATCGGATCGCGATCAATTACGCTTTAGGCGGAATACTAGACCGACAGACAATTTAACGTACACATTTATAATATTAAATGGAATTTGATGATAAGGTAATAATCCTTTTACTTTAATTAAGATTAAGAAGCAGTATCATTCATATTTATCGGTAAATAATTATATCTATATAAATTACCAAATAATCAGTAATTACTACGTATATTATGAGATATTCAGTGAATTCTGACAGTTCATTTAATATGCCATATTGGCCTTTATAGCAGCTTATGATTAATACAAAACTTTATTTGTATTAAATATATTAGTAGCGTCCAATTTAATTTTTAATAACTATTCCGATTTGATTCTATTATTTTTTAATATTTTTATATATGTTATATATGTAAAATTCATATATAATATCAATTTTATCAAAATAGATGTGACACACATTGTCAAATTCGTAATCCTTAAATCTTTATTATCTCTATGACTGATTTTCACAGCTTTGCTTGAAGAAAGTATTATTTTTGTTATACCAGTAATTGGTAATGAGAAATGGCCATGATTTGCAGTATTTATAAAAATGAAAATATTTATATACGCTCTCAATTCTCTCTTTTGGGCATAGCCTAATTGGTCCTTCCTATCCAGAGCAATAAATTTAAAAGATAGTGTAATAAATGTACGAAGACACAAAATGAAACATTAAAATTTGATAAAGTATAATAAATTTACGTCGAGCTGGTAATGTTTTTATCACGGTAATGATATATGCGTCAACTGAACAGCTCGATGACAATAAAGTGATTTAATTTTATACTTTATCGCGGAATCCAGGTAAACTTATAAGGTGGGAATATTAATAATGTGTTATCCAATGGTGTAAGTTATGCTTCTTAAAAGAATCGATATTTACAGATAAAAATGTAGACATTATTGACGTTAGTTATCAAAAGCAAACGTTTTACAATGTAGTTCATTTAATAATAATTCAAGAAATGGTTCTCAGAAGTGCGCGACCAATCTTGTTTGTTAAATAAGCACGAATCCTGGTTTTTGTCAAGTGCATTCTATAATCAGTTTTCTATAAAATATCAGTATATATTCCGAATAAACAAAAACATGTTTTTACCTATTAAGCGATTGGGAATAGAAAACAAAACTGCAATTACAAAAACATAAATAATTTGACATAATTAAAGTTCTTACGTAGAAAGAGAAACGAAAGTATTACTATTACATCAAAAAAATGATAGAAACTTTAATAAAATTAGCTCGCACCACACACTTAATACTTATAATTATTATGCAATATATAATATAATAGAGCTCTTAGCAACGTCACAAAACGGACTTTATTTCGTAAATGCTTTTTGGCATATCCACGCTTTTACTAACCTGATATTTTTCTGACAATAATGTCAATCTTGACAAACTTGTAGGTTCTACTCGACACCTTCCAGTGCCATTTATTATGGCCTGCTACGGTTGCAATTGCAGGTTTTCCTTCCAAGTTTCTCCGCAAAACATTGTAGAATAAAATCCACCCATTTTATATTTTATTCCTTAGAAAGTTTATGATGAAAAGTGTTAACCAAGAATGAGAGCCTCGTATCTTAATGGTTTTAAAAGTGTACAATGAAGCGAGACGTATCGGGTTCGAATCCCGGTCCGAACAATTATAATTTAATTTATAATTTATTCGGTCTCTGGAAGGGCTTCAGTGGCCGGGCGAGTGTCTCAATACCGTCGCACCCCTGGGAGAGCCATGCGAATCATATACTGACGCAATAATTAGGACGGCTCGTCCGAAGTGATGTCAAGGGCTTATAGAATAGTCAATGTGAAATGGCGGAAAGTGCCGCCTAAGCGACGTAAAAAGCCGGCAACATAATGGCGGCGATGTTCACTTACCATATAGGAGAGCCATCTGCTCCGTTATCAGCTATAGAATAATAAAAAAAAGAATAAAAATGTCCGATAACGTTTCACGGCATTTTAAAACTATATCACTCAAACATACCCAAGCATTCATTACGACGACATTTAATAAAAGTCTTACATACCTCATAAGCAAGTGAAATTGAATCAGCATTAAGTGCAATATTACTTACTTGTTTCTCCTTGTCTCTGGTTTTAAGATAGGATCATATTTAGGTGCTATTGAATATTTCTTTCCACATGCATTAATTAAATTATTTCTATAGACATATAGGGCAGTAAGCAAAACGTCTTCACAAAACAAATATTTGCTACGTGTATATAATTGACCAAATGCTAAATCAAAAGCGATCAACGGGGGATCTTGGCAATACATCATTATGTTCACGATTTTTTCCAATCCATATTTAGTAAAACGAATCAAAAAATATTACATCTGCCTCAAACAAACAGATTAAATATGCACCTATATATTTATGTACGTACGGTTGAAGGGATGAAGAAAATATGGTTTATTTATTAGTTTGACACGTGGCCAACAATACACATATATTAGTTAAAATAAAGGTCTGACTCCAATGAGGAAAACCTTGTACATAGTATATATATCTCAATCTAATAAATCATCAGGTAAGATGCAAAGAATATTTCTTTGTCATTCTTTTTAAGCATTATTAATTTAAACACGATAATTGTTCCTGCATCAGTAGCAGAATAATTTTATTCTATAATATCGCTGGTATTTATATTAAATAATTTAGTCTTCTACTTCTGTGTTTGACTACCGTTCCAGTGTCAAGTAGTTATAAATTGCATTTTTGGTGCATCAGATATCAATAGAAGCGCTCCATAAACCAATAGCCACTTGAATCCGATGCCTTTTCAATTCAATTCAATGTCATAATCCGTATTCTTGGATTATTCCAAAATTACATATGTAATGAGCAGGTTTTTTATCAATATCGGAATGAATTAAATACATTTAAGGCCGGCAATTCATTCGCGGCTCTTCTAAGTATGTCCATGGGCGGTATAGCTCTAAAGACTATTTATCTATAGGTGAGCTTCCTGTTCGTTTGTCGCACGTTTTTTTTATAAAAATAACTGTCGCCGATGACGTTTTAGAAATGTTTTTATAACCGATTATCAGTTGATCCCTGATTTTTAAAATTGATTTAATAAATCGTTAGTTTTAAGTTTAATAAGCGTACCGGAAAGCGCAGAGTGGGACGTCCCGACACGCGTTGGAAAGACCATCTCTCGAAGGTCGCAGGCAACCGCTGGACCCAGATCGCTCAAGATCGTAACAGGTGGGCGTCCTTGGGTGAGGCCTATATCCTGCAGTGGACTTGATAAGCTGATGATGATGATGAAGATGATGAAGTTAAATAATAAATAACATTAATGTCAATTTATAAATACTGACAGTTGTATATAGTTTCATATATTAACGCCATTATATATATTATTCTTCTTATAGTAAGAGTGCACCGCCGCCCATAAAAGACCGCGCCACAGTCCGCACATTGATTGTGTTGCCGGCTTTTTACGCCGCTTAAAAGCTTTCATCAACACTTTCATCATTTAACTACACTTCACTAGAATATTTTTATCTAGTGTCAAAAACTACTTTTATGTGTTCAAGAAACAATTTATCTTATTAAAAAATATTTCTATTCTGTAAAAAAAATATAATCAATTTTTCATTGGTAGCTTTTATGTTAGTTTAATTTAGCTTTCTTTACAGGTTTGGTTCCAAAATCGCAGAGCGAAATGGCGAAAACAAGAGAAAGTTGGACCTCAAGCACACCCTTACAGCCCTTATTTGGGAGGTGGGGCCGCCCCTACGGCGTCAGTCGTTGCTTCCATGCCAAATCCCTTCACTCAAATCAGCTTCGGCTTTAGAAAACCATTTGATGCAAATGCTTTGGCGTCTTTTCGGTTAGTAGAAGATTTATTATTTATACTTATTTAGCTTAGCAAGTATAATGAGTTTCAATAATGCGTAACTAAGGACAAAAGTAATAATCCTGTAAAGATACATTATCTTGAATATGTAGGTACCTGTTACAGGTGAACGAAATAAATAAGCATAGCAAATGTACATACATTTATGCTGATACAAATTACGTTAAGGTATTTGATAAGACGAAGTGATAACTTGTTATAAACAGGCATTGTGTCTATTCTCTATATTATCGTATCTGGAATTAATGTACACCTTTCTTAATATATATATTTATTTATTTTATAGCGGACAACGGAGCAGGTGAGTCTACTAAGGTAAAAGAACACCGCCACCCATGAACAACCGCATAATAGTCCACGCATTTGTGGTGTTGCCGGGTTTTACCCCGTCTAAGCGGCACTTTTAAGGGCCTCCGATATCTTCACTCACTCTGCGAAACACAGTACAAGTACCATTTCACGCTGAGTATTCTGTGAG
>DWCF01003878.1:0-18251 GCA_018230265.1 Delias oraia
GGCTGCTTAAATGAGACAGGGACAGGGCGGCGTCGGAGGGAGGACCCGATGTCTTCCAGATGGTTGCTAACAATATAATACTAAAATTGTAGAGACATAAGTTTCACATATCATTAGCCAACGGACTCGCTGAAAATATCGTATTCTTACACAAAAATATACATTTTTTAGGTAACCTACATATACAATTGATATTCATAGAAATATAATACAACGTTTTATCCGTGTCGTTCCGCACTGAGCGATTTTATGGCATTTTGTGCCGCGCACCACTACTCTGTTGGATCAGCTTCAAAAAAACGGAATGGACCTTCAAATGTAACGCCCGCGGTCCTGCCAGAGGCCATGGACAGAGGACCACTTCTCCTAGGTGAGCCTCCTGCTCGTTTGCCACCATTTCCATAACCAAAAAAAGGACTTGTTGAAAATATTGTAGGATTCAGGTTTATATTTAACAATATGTAATACAAGCTTCGTTAGTTCCATTAAGTATTAGTTAACATGTCACGGGCGTATCGCACCGGTACAAATAATTAAATTACACAGTTGTTTAATTAGTTTATATCAGCATTTTTCACGAATCACGCCAGCCGCTTCGCCGAAAGCGCCTTCTCGAAAGAGCCTCGTCATGAACAGTTCTTATCAAAAGTTGAAGCTACATAAGCCAAACGGGTTTCATACAAGTGCGACCTTTATTTGATCCACTGTTTTATAATCTTAATCAAATGCTCATAAGCTTTGCTGAAGAAAGATCGAGAGAGTATGTAAGAGATAAAGGCGTTCATAGACAACCACGCCACAATTCCCAATTTCTTTGTGTTGCCGGCATTCTACGTCGTTTATGCGGTAAAATTCAGGCAGGTATACTAATTCTACTACGGAGAATGCGTTCTTATTAATGAGATTAACAAGGAGTTATAATATCATTAGTAATTTTTTCAATCACACAAAATTTTCAGAGTAACTTTAATTTCGATGTTTTTGACTTGCGTTCGGGGTTGTACCTTTTATTCTTGAAATGAAAGGTAAGGTGCGCATTTTAATTTATTCTGAATAGAAGAATTGTTATAAAGTACCATGAGTCCAATTTGAAACAGTTTTTGCACCTGGCTCGTGTGTGTAACGTGTGTGAAAGATGAAGTATAGAAGACAGAGTTAGTCAGAAATAAAAAAACTATATAATTATAATTACGTTGCCATTTGTGTAAGTTTAGTCGCTAATCAATTTCAAATATCAAATTAACCAACTCTAATAAATTTTTCAGTAGTAAAAAAACTTAAGAAGAAAGAAAGTAGGTTTCCATCGAGCAATGAAACCAAACACCAAATCGCGGACGTGGCGCTGTCGTCCATAGGCGGTGGTGTTCTCTTATCATATAGGAAACCCTCCTATCTGGTCCGTTGTCCGATATACAAAAAAAAATATTAAGTAGAAGAGCAAAAGTATAGAAAATATATGCTTTATAATTTATAACAACTGAAAATGTGGAATTAAAATTTTTGTAAGTCGATAGACGTGGATGCACGTAAATATTTGATCAGGAACGTTTCATTACGTTCACGCTAACGGCGAAGCACAATCGATAAATAGGAATACTTTGTTGCATCTACTTTTAATATGTACGGGACGACGCGGTAACAAGTTTGCATGGCCAAGACTAACTACTGTTTCACACTTGTATTCTGTGAGCCGTGGAATCACTTCGGACGAGCCGGGGCAATTTGTGTTAAGACTCTCGTCCAAGCCCTGTCAACGCCTTCCAAAGACCGAATAAATTATAAATTTCTATTTTTATTATAGACCTTATTACTTATTTTGCTATATATTTATTATTAGACCTCGTAAACATTTTGTATTCTTTCTATATGAAATATTAAAAAAAATATATTTTTATATTAATTTATAAAATTTCTATGATATGTTCTTATTTTTTGCTATGATCACCAGACGGATCCTTGTACGCTTAGATATTTATCACACCAGCATTCAAGGCATAAAATCAGTTTTCAATAAGTTTTATTGAATAGATCTTCGTTGCTACACGACTATGGAAACTGTGAGGAAATTGCTAGCAAATAATAGTGAGAAGAAAAAGGGATTATACATACATCGTAGTCCGCCTAGAGGTGGGTACTAAATTTTTGACAAGAAAAAATTAGATTTAGAAATTTAAATAAAAAATACTTAACCACATAAATCGGTCAATATTTTAATTTCTTTGTAGAAACGGTGACAAATAAGCTAGCTAGGTCACCAAGCGTAAGCGGTCCACCGCCCTTGGAAGCCCTTAGCCACGGATGCGTTGCCGTCCTTTAAGGAATATGAACGCTCTTTTCTGAAGGTCTCCGAGTCGTATCGGTTTGGTAATACCCTTAATTAAATATTATAAAAATATATAATCGAGTTGATATTTGCTTAATCGGCGCTTTTAATTCACGTCAATATGAATAGAAAAATGTTCACAAAATAAATATTAATAATGCTCTTTAACAATTGATAAAGTGTTATAATATATTTGTATAATAATTTGAATAAATAGAAAGAAACTTAAAACAAGGTGCGTTTCGGTTGTTAATTGTAACAATACCGATTCACCCAGCCCGAACTACTTCAGACATCACCAGTGTGCAAATATTTACCGGCGAATTCCCGCCATGACAGCACTGCGAACACACCCAAATTAAATGGTTCATATTTTTGTATAACAACTTGGTCTAAAAATAGCCGAGTATGTCATGTTCTACTGACTCATGTGACATATTTTTTTAATTTCTCTGCAAAGAGTTTGTTTATGATGCTTATTAGATTTTATATGAAAAGCGCCAGTATCGTATTTTCTTATCTTTTGGCTTGTGTGTTACACAGGCACAACGTGCAAGTGTTACTATTGATTTTTACATTAAAAAATACAGAGAATTGAGTAAGAATACAAATAAAGATGAAAACTGTAACTGTAACTTTCTTTCAATAAATCTCTATATATTTCTAAATTATCTCCTAAAACGAGTAACGGGAAATGATATTAATAACCCGCACAAACGAATAGAAAGTAAAAGGGCTTTGGCGATAAAAGAAAGTTAAAAGTCAGATATGAGCATCAATATTCGAGTTGCAGTAATATATTTATACATATATATTGAAAATGTACAATTTAATAGGCAAAAAAATATTTTTTTATGATTTCTTTGTTTCTTTTTTAAATATATTGTTTTGTTTCAACTATGTTAAATTTTTGATAACTTACACTAGCAATAACGTTGTGTTTAATGATAATTAACCTATTCGGTTATAATTCTCAAATGCTGTATGTCAAATTAGAATAATCAATACGGAACTTCATGGGCGTACTATATTGAGGTTTTTCTAAATATGAAAATTTATCCATCATTATTTTTACCTTTGTCTAGACTAGACGCTACTAGAGAGCAGGTCGCCCGCCCACTTCCATTAGGTTTTTTACTCACAGGACTGACCGCGTCTAAAAAAGTTTTACTTTAATATAAATACCATATCTTTGACACTTAACATATGAAGATGCAATTCGCTTGTTAATTTATCGGCAGGACATAAATAAGGTTTTAGTAACATAAAAGCGGACTTAAACAAACTGGCCTTTACCTTACCTTATAATTACATAGTGTTATGGCGTAAAAGTAAGCTTTATAAGACATGTTATGTGTGAATAAATTACCTTCCCGTTAATTGTTCAGTAACGATCACAATTAATGTAACCACGGTCTTGACCTTAGCATGATCGTACATGGAAAGTAGTTTTTTGCAGTTCACCACACCATTATAAACGGTATTGTTTCATATACTTAAATTTTTAGATTTCACTTCATACATGAAATCAGATCCATGTCCCTTTAAACGGTTCTGTAAAACACAAGTAAGAGTACAAATTATTCAAGGCGAATGAAAAATTTAAAAATCACGTAAGCTTATGGCTGTTCAAAAACTCTTCGTAAGATACAAATAAATAAAACCTTTTGACATGATTATAAATAATAAATTCTTATACGTAAAGTAAATAGACTCATAAGATTCGTCCTTAATCATGTCGATTGTCCAACAAAAACTGAACTTTAGTTTGAGGGTTCAAATATCAATTGAAAGCAGCTATTATTAAATATTGATACAGGTTCGATGACCACAAATGACAGCTATTTGTCAAACTCCCCGCGCGACCTACTTAATGCGCCCAGCCTATGACTTGAATTAATAAAGGCTTCTTACAAAGTATCATAGAATACCAACAAATATAGGAATTATAACTTGAGGCCAATCAATAATTGTCATAATTAAAGTTAAATGTGTATAAGTGGGTTAATTTGGACATCTGCTTGTTCCTGAGGAGTCGCAATGTAGACATAAAATTTGAATTCAAATGAAATTAAAATAAAACGCTGAAATGTATCTGCTGTATATGACACCCGCATAAAATTCTATTACATATTTTATAAACGACTTTTTCACGAATCCAATTTAAAGTCATGACAGAATAATAAAATATATATTGAATTGATCCGTAAACATGTGTTCTGAAAATGTCAACCATTTTCTTGTCACATTGCAAAACACGCAGATTACACGGGTAGAAATAATTCGAATGAAAGAAACAGGGCTGGGCTGCAGAATTTGCATAAATATTCACGCGAATCGAGCACCAATCTGACCCTTTGCCATGCTACGCAGTCCGTTTTAGAGTTATGTAACTTAGGCGCGAATTCTGACGTAGCGGGCAGCGCTCTAAAAATGGCCCATAGACTATGAATAATGATTGTTGATATGTTTATCAACCACAGCCTATTTCGTTTCATGATTCCTTCAATCTTTTCTATATACTTATATTTTCTTTGGTAAATAAGAACTAAAAAGGTTTTGGTGAATTAGAACTAAAACCTTTTTAGTTCTAATTTACCAAAGATATTGCATATTATATAGTAATGGAATGAATGTATATCATAAAAAAGGATATCATTTTTAATAATCTTATCAGAGTTGAAGTTGAACATAAATTTTACTTTTGTTTACGAAGATTTACATATAAAAAATATATTATATAAAAAGTTATTTTATTTAAAAGTTCTGGCAGTATCACAATTTAATGAAAAGAACAATTGTTTTTAATATTTTGGAAAGAAAATATATATTATTAAATACAATGATTTTATATGTTTCTATTATTGAAGGAGAATTTTTTATTGAATCGCTACATCGCCTTCGCAAAGTAAAGGTCAATTGTCACGATAGTTGAAACCGACTATTAAAATATAAATCGTGTAATCTGACTTTATGTAATCTTGCGAAGAACATGCTATTCAGTTATAGGGTGCCTTAATTGAACCTTCAAGACTACATCTTGAAGATTTCGTAAATTGTGTTTATCAGTAGAATGCAGCTGCTAAGAGCAATTGTTAAAAGTATTGCCGCTAACGCAACGATCCGCACCTCATGTTTTACGTCAATTTAAAAAAACTGTATATTTTCAAAGTATTCTATGTAAATGTGGTGGAGTTTAAAGTGTAAAATTTTTCGCAATATGCACAGTTAAATGAAAGTGATGTCGAGAAATGTAATGTAATTGCGATGTAGTCATAATTCGCAATAAATCTCAAAGAAACCGCCATTTCACTTATGAATAACCTAATATATGTTAAAGTGCTACTTGAGCATAATTTTCGGCGCTATCGTAATAACGAATGCGTCATGTTTTGTATATATTTCTTCCACGTTAAAACATTAGAGATTAGACATTAGACATTAGACATAGCAACGTTAAGACACTCGCCCGTCCAATCAATTCCTTCCAAAGACAGAAATAATTATACTTTTTTTTCGGATTAGAGATCGAATCCTTCGTGGTAGGCTTATAAGATCACTTATCTACGAGGCTTATGTATAATGGTGCTTTATGCGTAAGCTGGTCAGTAATGGGCATAATGTAAAAAAATGTTAAATTGTTATGGTCAAAATGCTGTAGCAGCATATGAAATGTGTTTGCCTTGAGAGAAAATAATTTGAAATAAATGTTAAATAAATAAGTTAGGAGCACTCTGTAGGTAATCGGTAGATCGCCACTCACATCGGATTGGAGTCAGGGTGCGCCTCGCAAACTCGCGGCACTGATTTCTATGGCTTTTCAAAGATCTGCTTTAGTGCAGTTCATTCTCGGCACACGTTCGTACGAGTATTGCTCAGATGGTACTATTTTACGTTTACGAATAACTACTTAAGCACAGGTATGTAGGTGTGAATCTTAATAAATTTAATCTTCATATTTACTTACAATAAACACTACTTTAAAACAATGTTTGCTATATTTTGTCTATAAAATATGATTTTAGTAATGTTTACTTGGGGTAATTGATGTGATTTCAAAGAACCTTATTCTCCATTTTGTTTGCCATTTATAACTCCACTACTATATGTTTTATTATAAACCTTATCTATCTGGTTATATTTATTATTATTTAACATGAAATAAATTGTAGCTTTTTTACTGTAAGATTGATTTATTATAATTAGCAAATTAGTCATATAATATAAATATATCCCACAAAATAAAAATAATTGAGGTTACAATTTGTCTAGTTATATCTCAGTGTTGCATTTAATATTTATTTAGTATTAAAAATTCATAAATATATTAAACGACACTATTCTGAAGAAATACATTCGTTTAGCTACAGAGACATGACAAATTTATATTTTTATATAATAGATTAAAAATAAGGTAGATTCACGTAATATCAAGGTGTACCAATATTTTGTTTCGCTGGGTGAAGATACTGGGAACTTGTTAAGTATTATCGCTTAAGCGGGTTAAAAAATCTACAATACAACCTTTGCGTGGTTTGTGGCGTGGGTGTCTATGGGCAGCGGAGATATTTTAGTATCACGGAGACCCGCCTTCGCAATTGTCCGCTATATTAGAAAAAAGTTTTTAGTTCGTAATTTGGTTCAAAGGGAGGCTATGCCTATGTCTAGCAGTATACGTCCTAGGGTCGAAATGATGATGATGGTGATGATATTTACAGCCGTTGGAATAGGAGTGTCAGACATTCGGCAGTGGTTGCGAGTTGGGCTTGAAGGCAAGCTGGAACGAGCGGTGCTTGGCGGGCAGGGGCGGCGTCTACTCTCCGAAGCGGAGAGCTTGCCCCTTTCGAGACACCTCCACAACCTTATAAACAAATGCGAAGCTCTTCATGCGGCTGTTGAGACTGGCTCACTGCTTAATTTACAGGTGATTTATGAGAAATGAATTAGTTAAAGTATAAATTCCTAAAAAAATTCGATGATACAGATATTCCAAATTTTCAAAAATTTTTTAAAAAAATTAATGTTTAAAATAAGCATTATTTAACTATACGTAAATATTTCATTTATTAGATATTTGTGGAAAAGTTAGTCTTCGTCTAAAACATAAACTTGAATGAACAATACAACATAAAAATCAAAACTAAAATCCTAGATACGTGTTTCCAAATAATGCAGTACTTAATCAACAGGTTAAATTAATAAGACCGTAATAATCTGTATTAGAGAGATATTTAAAGCAATCAAACCAATTGAAAAGCCTTCTCCGCGGGAATCCCAGCTGAATATTATGGTGATAAATTAAGTAAACTATTTCAAGATGTACTGAGTTAGTATATTTTTCTGAATAAATAAATGTATCAGAGACAAAAACATACAAGCTTTAGATAAAAATTTAAGCGGCACAAAATCCTTCAACAATCAAAATACGAGTCGCAAGGCGGTTGCCCATGGGTGGTGGTGGCCTCTTCGTATCAGAAAACATACCTGCTATTATCTGTTTTATTATAAAAAGAAACTTTTGACTTTAAAATGGAGAAATAAAATCAACTCTAATACATAAAACAGTTATTTAAATTTACGAACATAGTACGAGAAGAGCGTTGCGCCTTGCACTAAAGCATCGACGGTTTTTGTGCTTTTAAACTGAATCTCAAAATAGCACACGTGGTCAATTCAAGACTAAATTGGCGTCCAGAAGCTAAGAGCGCTCAGTATTGTATAAAGCGGAAATCGGTTCCAAATAAAGTATTTCTCTCACCTATGGCTCCCACCCAGATACCGCTAATCGTATGTTCCATAAGAAATTATAATCAGAGGTGACAAGGAGTCTAAAGGCCTCTGAACGTTACATACATTTATGAATTGATAATCCCCTTTTTCAAGGAACTGCTAGAGCCAGACTATAATCGCAACAAGCTGGCATCGTGTCGCGATGAAGCGGGCGCTGGTCTTCTCCACAAGGCGGTCTTCTACGACTACATGGATATTATGGAGTATCTAGTGAAATACTATCCACAATTAGTCCACCAGAAGGATTCTGTAAGTATTTAATTTTTTGTTTAGTCAATTTCGAAGTATTTTTACCAACACAGATTTACGATGATAAACTTGAATGATTCTCATAAAATATGGTTTATACTATTACTTTGTATTGTTAGAATATAATAAACTGTAAATTAAAAAAAACACAGTTATCATCCTATACTTACAAAGCGAAAGATCTATACACAACTTTTTCATATTATTACTGTATCTTTGAGAAGCCTAATTTCGCAATATCTGTACAACTGTTCCTATTGAAACAATTGTTATTACTTGTATATATAATATACAATATGTGTATATTACAAATACAATTATTATAATTTGTTATATACTCCTTTATCACGTTTTAAAGGTTGGATACAGGATAAAATATATATTTTAAGAATAAACAATTATGTAGCACTGCTACAGCGTAGCCGTCTACTAACATCTCGTAAATGGATGTTGGCTGAACTGTACGATATCAATTGCAATAAAGACTAAAGATAAATTTTAAATCAAATTTTATACACATAGATAGATAAAAATAATAGATTAAGAAATAACACTTGGACTGTGTTTCATTGAGTGAGAGGCGATACCCGGTGGCAACCTTAGAATACTGCTTAACCGTAAAAAGTCAGCAACACGACTAAAATCGCAGTTGTAATCTCTTATGGTCTACCCGTTATTCACTATAGAAGAAATAACTTAAACGTTAATAAAGTATGTTTATGTGACATTAAAGCTTTTTGCATACAAAAGTCTAGATGATTTCGCTACGACTATGAACGACAGGAAGGCCGGACGCCGCTACACTATGCCGCGGCGTGCCGTGATGAGGCGCGCGTGGCCGACGTGATGGTGGTCGCGGGCGCGTCACGGGGCGCTCGGGACCTGGCCGGCCATTCGCCGGCTCACTACCGCGCAGCTCGCACACATCTCGCGCTGCCCGTACTTGCCAACATGCCCGCTAAACCTGGTGAGTATAATCGTTTCTTTTTTTTACAACAAATTACTTAATACATATAAGTTAAGATAAAGATACAGAGTAGAAGAGCAGTTAAGCAATAAGCTGGAATTCGTACGTATATATCTCCGCTGCCTAGTTTGAATAAAAATATTAATTCCGGCTGATTTTCTTGACTGTTCTTTTCGAACCTGGACATGTTATGTGCTCCTACAATGTATAAAGATTTATATACATTACACATACAAATACAATAAGTGGTAAAATATGAACTAAGCTAATTCTCTCGTGAAGTACCTACGTAAAATCACTTAAGAAAACGAGGCACTATCCAGTTTCAGCATACACAAGTTGAATCGTCAAGTATTTAATATTTTGAGAAGGAAATTTTTATTATATTTTACAACAATTTAGATATACAAACTGGATTAAGTTAAAATTGTGTTGCGATGGTGTACGTATACATTTTGTGTTGTTAATAAAAATATGTACAAATATGTCATATTACGTATGCAAGTTTACACTTAATTTGAGGGTATCAGGACCTTTGATTACTTTTGAATCTCATCACTTATTTCGCAAAAAAATGGAACACTTTAACCTCTGATGCACTATCAAATAAAATGTATCTTTAAAATGTTTATCGTAAATGTAATCCATCGTACTATTGAGAATTTAGAAGCATTTTATAAATCTAAACAATATATCAGAATCATTTCAATTTATTTAAATTAAATTAAGTTTTTACAAATTAAATTAAAATAAAAAACTTAAACATAATACTACAACAATTATTATAAATACAAATCAAAATCAAAATACAAATCAAGGCTTTTTTTGTTCTTGTTTTGTATTAATACACATATCTTATTTCATATAATTTTGGTCAGACGTTATCTGTTTGTGGTTTTTGTATAGACGGTGCTAATTATGATCTTGATATATTATGTTGAGTAGGTAATAAATAATTTAAGACACATACTCGTAAATACGTAACCAAAGTGTTTCTATTTGTGTTGGCAAATCTCCAAAATTAAACGTTTACGCTGCCTAAGTAATTGCATGAATCGACCAAAGTGAGCGATTATTATGTAGTTGCTTTTTTTAAGTGTCATTTACTAATAAAACATTTTTTATATATGTATATTTACCCTTGGAAGAGGGTTGCTGAAGCATGTTACGAACTTAGCGTGAAATGGTACTTGTACTGCGTTTAGCAGAATGAGTTATGATATCAAAGGCCCTTAAAAGTGCCACTTAAGCGGGTAAAAAGCTGGCAACACAACCAATAGGCGGATTGTGGCGCGGTTGCTCATGGGTGGAAGTGTTCTCTTATCATAAAGGAAACCACTTGCTCCGTTGGCATTACTCAAATACAAAATTTTTATCAAAGAACTTGAAAGTGACTGTGTCATCACAAGTAGCGGGTTCTGATCTGTTTAGAATTTATAATTTGTAGTTGATCTTTGTAAGTTTTTGACAATCTCCGTGGGAGAATTTTATTTACGATGTCGAAGTCTTTTTATTTGTTTTTCAATGTTTCTTTTTATTTAACGCAATTAGTAATATTTATTATCTATATAATAAATTTATTTCATAATTAAAACGTTTATAATTCAATATTATTATTATAAAATTAATTTAATTAACTTATAAATCAATCCAAAAAGATTCAACATTTTGTTGTACGTCTGTATCTTTTATACTTTTTTGACTTTTATCTTTATCCGCTAGCTTTGTATAAATAAATAAAAATAAAATGGAATGTTTTGTTCTGATAAGCACAAAAGACTTACTAATCGAGTCCGGACTTTTTAAGGGGTAACATTTGGCGTGTAGATAAATGAAAGGCTTGGCGAGGCGGGGTTAAGTTGCGTGGTCATGTGAAATTATTTCGCCAGAAGGCACACCTAGCTCCGCGGCATTACTTCATAGCTAATTAAAAAGCCATTACCAAATGTAAGACATGCTGTTTAATTAGCCATGTGATGTGATAAATGTTATCGCACGAAGTCAGTGTTTCCGAATTATGCTTATCTTCGGCGACTCGGATTTCGTTACACGCAAACTTGTTGCTTTTATACAGATGCTTTCCAAAGAACTTAATCTTCATACGACATAGAGGAGGGGTGACGTTTCTAAACGGTCATAGTGTATATTTTATTTAATACGTCTACAATGGTATTTTTAACCCCTTAAAAGGCTTGATGTTAAAAATTCTACATTTTTCTACGTTTATATTTTTTTATGAATACAGGGAGCAAGCCATTCAAACAAATAATGTAAACATTTTTTTTATATTTGAAAGCATATTTCTTAACTAAGCTAAAATTTATAAATGTTTTTTTATCGTATTTCTTTAATTTTTATTATTATTTTATAGCGGACAACGGAACAGGTGGGTAAGGTAAGAGATTACCGCTGCCTATGGACAAACGCGCCATAGTCCTCCGCGCGTTGGTTGTTTTGCCGACTTTTTACTCCGCTTAAGCTGCACTTTTAAGGGCCTCCGATATCCTCACTCACTCTGCGAAACACAGTACAAATACTAATCTGTCAGCCCTTGGTATGATTTCGACTCGTGGTATGACGTGCCGACCCAATGAATGCGTCAGCATATGCTAACAGCATGGCTCCCCCACGGGTACGAAAGTATTAAGACATTCGCCCGGCCACTGTCAAGCCCTTTCAGAGACCGAAACTGCCGATTAAACTCAGTTCGATACACTTTAAAAAATAAATACAAAAAAGAAAAGTTCGATAGTTGGATAAAACGCGACGAACCGGGGATTAGTCACTGAACTATGTTTGCAGTGAGGGCATCGTGGTAATTGACATGTCCTACTTCAGACACGCCGATGAGAATCGATGCCATGTTAAATATTAATGTCCGACAACTAAGCCACGAAACTTTAGTTTCACCGTCCGATGAATATTTAACATGTATGACCTTTGAATCGAATTCATCTTTCCATATATAGGTTGGTTTCAATTGTATATGTTTTTTTATAGCAAGTAACAGATCAGATGGATATAATAGAGTAAGAGACAGCTGCGCCACAATCCATGCTTTGTTTGCGTAACCAATTTACGTAGCTTGGGTATAATTTCACGAGCGTCTGATATCCTCACGCATTCAGCGGAACACAGTACAAGTATTTCACGTTGATTCTGTGAGCCCATGGTATCACATTTTATTTTATATATATTTTACTGTGTGATTATAACAGAACTTGAAATATAAATGTACAACGTTATCTTGTCACCCGCATGACGATTTCGACACCGTACTGAAACATATGTTACTGTAAGTAATAGAATAAAATTCTGTAAATATGTTACTCAGAGGATTTTCGCCGGAAAATTTGATCTACTATCAATGAAAATGGTCGATTGGAAGATTAAAATGGTCAGATAGTTTTTTTATTATTCGTTTGAATTTAATCAATTTGAGAAATTAAGCCTTTATTTAACCTCTATGTGTTTAATAGTTCTTATTTATTATGCTTTCTATGTTTGTATGAAAATTTATTGACATTCATCTATAATTATTTAATCACATAGTAATAGTTATTTGACTGGCTTTGGTCATAATTAGGAAAGGACAGGTAACGCAACCGCAGCTCCTGCAAGGGCTGAGAGTGGCCATTGGCGGACGACCTATTATCCCGACTGAATCTCCTGCTAGGTTCATAATCTGCAAATAGGAGTACGTTGCTACGTCTGAGTATCTAAAATTAAAGTTCTAGCTGCATATGAGCACGCCCAGAACAAACATATTTTGAACTGATCAAATGAAGCCAAATCCTATCGTTCAAGTAATCGACACGTCTGTTATACAATTTATTTTAATTGTGTAGGTTGAATGTAATACATAAGTAGATCAGGCGGTCACTCTTGTACCTCACCTGGGATTGTGCTATCGTTGCATATAACAATTACCGTCAACTTAATTATTTATGTTAATGGGTGTAAAGCTTTAAAAGGCCTTTCAGCCTCATTAATCCACTGTCATTGTCAGGCGCAAGGCATCTACGCACCGCCTTTAGTTCCCATGTCTCCTATCGACAGCCATTTGCCTTGAACTTATGTATCGATTCGATTTTCTAGAAAACCCTCACAATTCAATTTTCATTGGTCATACATACAATGTTGTTTCTATTTCTACATGGAAATACCAAAGTGTCCATATGAATTGCGTCATTGCGTCGTTATCAGCATTTCATCATTAAGTGATGATTATTGATTAAGTATGAGGATACTTGTTAAATTTACTAAAATTACATCTTTTCTTAGGAACAGAATTTTCCCGATACATTTTTAAAGAAACAAGATAAAGAAGTACACTGCTTCTGATGGGGTTTATCAAGAGCGGATCAAATCACGAGAAATCTTAGCATTTAGTGTTTTTAATACCCGTCCATTTTCGGATATAATAATAATATCAATGCTAGTATGACTTGACTTCCCGAGTCATACTAGGTACTTACAAAATGCTTACGTGAAACAGTACTTTCGCTGAATGAGTGAGGATATCGGAGGCCCGTTAAATTATAATGCTTAAGCTACGAAAATATCCGACAGCACAACCAATGTGTGGATTGTGACGCAGTTGTCTATAGGTGGGTAGCTTTGGTCTCAAATCATCTAGGATACTTAATCCCGGCTACGTTGTCCGCTATGTAATAAAATGTCCTTCCTTTTTCCATTTTGCCGTTCAAATGATAAACTCTGGTTACAGGATTTGTTATAAAGCGGCACAACATCCGAATGTGGTGCCATGAGTGCGACATGGGGCGTCTTCAACGCGTGCTTTGGGAGGGTCAGGGTTCGAAGCTCCTCACCGAGGTATCGAGCCAGCCGATCGTCAAGAAGTTCTTGGAAGCTGTGCCATATATCCTGGTGAGTGATTTTCGTAAAAGAGTCGTTGAAAAAGCCAACACGGGCGGGTCTAAGTGTTATGCTATATTCGAAAGGGTAACGAGTGAAACGCTTGAAAAATCAAAACATTGAATTTTATTCGCTTCGAGGAAGCGGGCACAGCCGCGTAACTAATGCTATCTCTCTCTACAAAATAATTTCCCCTTTTATGAAGTTTGTCTTACATAAATTGTTTATAATTAATCTAATACAAGCTGACCTAATTGTTAGCTGTTTCATATACTTCTTCCAGTTCCTCCATTCACCTTTTCTACGTGCTTTAAAAAATCTATGCCTCGGATATCCTGAATTTGAATCTATGAGAAACAATGTCTTAAATAGAGAAAATTGATCACCTAAATGGCTGTTCATAGCTTGCAAGCATTTTAAAACAAGTACTAACTTAACATGTTAAAAGTGATTTTTTGGGTTTTTTTATTTATTATAAAATTCTTAGAATAAAACGACGATTTACCTTTCATGTCACCTCGGAGGGGTATGGTGTGGGGCCTTCTTCCCTTTATTTCAGCTGGCTTGGTGCGCGTAAGCACACTTCCTATGTAAGAGAAACGCAGGCAGCGCAGGAGCACTCCGGTTCAAGCCCTCGGCCGTCACGATCGTAGACAGGGAGTTTAAATGTTAAAGCGATACATCGCGTATATGTTCAATCGTTGTTTCTTTGTTTTAAATTCGATCCTCTTCTGGTACATAAGAATAACTTTTTGTTATTTACTTATTTCTTCCCTTTTGTTCCGGTAATGGTAAGACCATCAATAGATCAAGAATACCAAATAGACGATTGTTGTGTACGGGTGGCACTTTTCATCAAAAAAATATTTTGTAGTATAGTTTTGTGTATATCTAATTAAATAAATGTATATATGAAATGGTATTAATAAGCTTATTTGATTTCAGAATACAATTAAGGATTTGCACAGCGCAGTCATTCAAAATGATTTGGAGACTGTAATGAGGCTCTCTAGCAGTCCCATCCCACCACAAATTTTATCCAGCAAAGACCCAAACAATATGACCGTGTTTCATAAAGTAAGTTACACAATAAACATAGCTGCTATAGTTATTTTAAATGGTAAAATATAATAAACTGATTAATGATAAAAACTAGTTGGGTATTATAAATAAAATCATACAGAGTTTTATTTTTTTAATCCTTATAATTATTTCCATTTAGGTTAACCTTGATTAACTCTGATTGGTTGTAGGCAGCTGGATTAGGTCGATGTAGTATCTTAAATTACATAGTTGAAAAGTACCCGCAAGGCATCAGTGAAGTTGACAGCAATGGCCGCACTCCACTTCACTACGCGGCCATCGTGAAAGACGACCGCCACACATTTAATACAGTCATCGGCTTTGGTGCTGATGAAGGAGCAGTCGATAATGTAAGTATCTGCATCTGTTAAACAAAAGAAAACGAACAAACTAAAACGTTAAATATTTTCAGAAAAATAAAACACCTGCTTATTACATGAACAGACCTCAGGAGATAGATAAAAACTTTCTAAAAGTGATACCCGAAGCACCAAGGAAACCTTCGAGTGCCTACCCATTGTCATGGGATTGGAATATCTTAGATACCGAGAATATCGCAGAGCTGAATAAAAAACTTAGGCGTAAAAACTTTAAGACGTCATCAGAAAATATATCTTCCAAAAATACACATTCTGGAAGTACTGAAAATTTAAATAATATGAAAAATAGTAATACTCATGAAATGATTAACCGTTTACCAGAGTTGAATGATAATAAATATGAAACGCTACAAAAAGGAACAGAGAGCATACAAGAATCAGAGCAGGTAAACAATGCATGTATCATGTCGTTCAAATTAATTTGCAATGCTTCATAACCATCTGCATGATAATATTTAACGTTTTAGGTTTCTGAAAAGGTTAAAGATGACTCTGAAGAAAATCAAGATCAAAATGATATAAATGGCGAAGAGAATGTTGAAGAGCTTAAGAATGAAGCGGGCCTTATGCATGACCAAGTCCAATCAAATAATCTTCAAGACAAGGAAGAACATACTACAGAAAAAATTGAACAAGACACAAATGAAAATATAGAAGAATTACACAAAGAAAATAATACTATAAATAATAGTCTCAATCAAAAAGAATCTGCAACGAATCAAGATGATTTTATTGGTAGAACGTCACCATCTAATCACACTGAAGAGGCTGATAATAATGATAGCCATGATAATAATACCAACGTCTTAAATGAACCTCAAGCTGAAATAGATTTTGAAATCGAAGATCACGAGAATAGGACCAAACAGGATGTTGAAGTAAGCAATGATGATGATAATCAAGATTATGTACAATCTGAAAAATATATTGAAACTAAAGAATCTCCTGATATTTCCCTTTTAAATGGCAAAAATGTTGGAGAAAAAGTCACTAGTCCAGATAAGATTCCAAATACAAATGGAAACACTGAAATACAAAGTAAAGAATACAATCATTCTGATGAAGAGGTTACAACTATTTCAGATGATGAAGGTAATACAAAAATTGATGATGATGATGATGTACAAGTGAACGCACAAATCGAACACCACCATGACACTTATTTGAGTCCAAAGGAACACAAAAGTGCTATTAGAAATGATAGAGTTCCTTCTGGCACATCACATCAAATCTAAGCATTTTTTTTCTATTTATTAAGGGTCCCTTATTTGGCGCGTGTGCGTCATTTCCTTATGTCACTATTAAGTACGCATTATTTAAAAACAGGAAGGCATTAAATCAAGATTATATCAAATAATTGAAACGTGGACTAATTGGCACATTATAAGTGAACATCGGCAATCGCTTTTTGTGTTGTCTTAACGGAGCAGGGGTAATCGTTCATTGCCCTGACTTGTTCATTATTTGTTACAAACGAAGGTCACAACGGCCGAAATAGCCAAGAGAGTCTCATTAAGGGTGTCGTGAGTAGCGAGGCGGAAAAAGATTCGCAAGACGCGAGTTTATCTTTGAAGGGAAACTCCGTTCATGGCGACCTCGTTGTTGTAAGTATTGTCATAGTTATTGGTCCCTTAATTAACAGTGAAAAGGTAACTCTGCTTAATAATAATGTGCCGTTCGAAGCATCAGTGTAGCACAAACCGTAGTCACGAAAACACCTTTTGATTTGCGTGCTTGTTAGTCTCGTACCGTCTTAACGTAGAATGCGACTGCCTAGTGCCTTATCTTTTGTTAGAATTAATTATTAATACGATTTTTTTAAAACAGGATAGCCAAATAGACCCAGAGGTGACAGAATTAATAAATACAGTCAACTTGGAAGTGCTAGCGACGTTGGTCCTGAATGGAGAAGGATCCAGACTTATCGGAAGATATTCAAATAACACTGAACTACAAGCTTTTTTGGAAAACGTACCATCTTATATGGTTAGTTAATATTCCACTTTAGTTATTCTAAGTCTGTTTCTAAAATTACGTATACCTAACTAGAATATTATCAGTACATTTTTTATATATTAGAACATTATTCAAACTAAAAGTAAGTCTTTAGATATCACCCAGATTTTATAAAACTTGTGAATGTTCATAAATCTTGGTTTTAGCAAAAAATAAATAAAATCCATTTAGCAGCAAAAGAGGGGAACATTAGAGAGCTTCAGGCTGCACTGGACAGGCGGAAATTTGCAATAGCTCGAGATCCAATATCTGCAAATGGTGCGACACCTCTACACGTGGCCACTGTATTTGGAAAAACTAATATCGTGAAATATTTGGGAGGAAGGTACTTTTACACAATTATCTCTTTCTTCTCTTACCACTGTTTTTTTTTATTCTATAGCGATAACGAAGCGGGTGGATAAGAGGACACCGCTGCCGATGAACAACCGCGCCACATTCCGCACATTGGTTGTGTTGCCGGCTTTTTACACTACTCAATCGGCACAAAAAAGCCGGCAACACAACCAAAGCGCGGACTGTGGTGCGGTTGTTCATAAGCGGCGGTGTTCTCTTACCACATAGG
>DWCF01003879.1:0-18243 GCA_018230265.1 Delias oraia
TATCTACTTAGAGTCATTTACATCAGCAAATAATTTCAAAGTTTTCGATATAGAAACGTAAAAGTTATACGTTTCTTTACATTTCACTAACCATCTTTAATATCACATGAATTTCATAAAGATTGATTAAGTTATATAGGGGTGACGGTTGTTTTATTCCTATGACCTAAACATATTGCTATCAATGTATGCAAATGTTGCATGCGAGTTTCAATGCAACAAAAATAATGAATTATTTTATTATAACAATTAACATTTTTTATTGGAAAAATACGATGAAACTATGGTTAAATAGAGATTACTTACCTTCTCATAAGAGGTCTGTTCACACAAAACTCCAAAACACAAATAAAGGTAAGAGATAGATTATGAGCTCATCAAATTCACCTTACATGGTAGCCTGACGCCAGGAGTTGGAGAAAGTTAATGTTACACAATTCGTATGCCTACTCAAATAATAAGGATGTCAAACCCCTTAAATGAACGTCACCTATGTATTTCTATAGTTTCGATTTATAGACAATATCAATAAGTCTAATATTAATATCCAGCATTGGAATCTTACGGCTGAAATTATGATGATGATGATGATCAATAAGTCGCAACAGCTACGGGCTTAAAGTGCTTAAGAAAAATTTTATACTAAAACATATACAAATTATAAACATTTACACTAAAGAGAGAGAACCGTGGAAAAGCCACGCTTAAGCATATTCTGACACACTAATTGGTCCGGCTCGTCCGAATTGATACCACAGGTTCAAAAATACTCAGCGTGAAACGTTACTTGTACTGTGTTTTTATAAACTAATAGATTGAGAACATCGGAGACCCTTAAAAATGCCGCTTTGGTGGCCTAAAAAGCCGGAAACACAACCAATACGCGGACTGTAGCGCAGTTGTCCATGACCGGCGTGTTCTCTTATCAAATAGTAAATCCACCTGCTCCGTTGTCTGCTAAACCATACAAAAAAATAATCAATTCATTCAGCTACTCATCGGCATCGTCATAGACTCCATTTTCTTAGCTATAGATAAACATTTCTTGAAAATTTGTTAACCAGATTGACCTTGCAAAAAAAATGTTTCGCCACATACCAGTTTATATCTATCATTACCGATATATTGAGCAATATTACAGATACATTCGATTTTAAAGGTTGCTTATGATCACTATATACTACTATAGCTTGGTGAGAGGAAAACCTAAGATATTTCGCATTTGAAAAACTATTTGCCATACAGCAAAACTCAGTTAAATCTATTTTTAAGGTTCTTTAAATCCATCTTGCCAATTTCCGTATTCTCCGTATCTCTTAGTCTCCTACCGAATTAATAATTTAGTGCAATGACAATATTTTTATAACCAATATATCAGTTATATTAGGTAAATAACCATTAATAAAACATATATAATAAATAAACCATTATCAAACGTTTTATAATTCATTTAACGACCATAAAAATTGTATCTAAGCAAAATGTTTTTCCAAGTAAGTAATAAAAATAAATGAGTATTGTTTGATAAAAATAAATAAATCCAGGATACAATTTCTCAAAAATAATAACAGTAGATGATTTGTCAAAACAATTTTAGTGTGGTTGTTTGGTTTTTATGAGCTTTGTATCTTTATGTCATAGATTATAAAAATTCACCTATGGGAGAGCCATGCTGCATATGCGGACGCACTAATTGGGCCGGCTCGTCTGAAGTGATACCACGGGCTCACGGAATACTCAGCGTGAAATGGTAGTTGTACTTGAAACGGTGCTTCTACTATGTTTCGATGAGTAAGTGAGGATATCGGGGGCCCTTAAAAATGTCGCTTAAGTGGCGTAACAAATCGGCCAGACAACCAATGCACGGAATGTGACACGGTTGGTGATGGGCGGCGGTGTTCTCTTACCATATAGGAGACCCAGCTTCTTCGTCGTTCGCTGTAACATAAAAAAATTGAGTATCTTGTATAGAATCTAAACAGATTCATCTAATTCATTTGAAGCAATAAAAAATCATCCGCGTTGTTATTATCAGATAAATAACATTTACGATGTAATGTTCTATCTTATATGAAAAATCAAGTGTTGTGTACACCAACAGATAAGATTTATATAATATAAATGTCGATCTTAGATCATATTCAATAAAGTTTAAAACCATCATAGCTTTGTTAAAGTCATTGTAAGGAACGAAACTGATAATATTAATATTAAAGGTAAGGACAAAACATAAATAAATATTAATATTAACATTAATATTTATTTATAATATCCTCTTTGGATATGAAGGAAATCTATGATATTGCCTGAGAAAAAAAAGACTTTTAAAATAAAAAACATGATTTGAGATACAAATTAGAAATATTTATTTTAATAAAAACGAAGTTATTATTTTTATTAATGATGTTGTAAAAAAACACTGGAAAATTCACCGTGCGCGTTAATTCTTGGCGAGCCCGCATTGAGATGTAAAGACCACTCTGGCAAAGAGTGAGTTAGACATTCCTAAAAAAACAGTGGGAAGCTGAGATTTGTTTTTATTCTATAGCGGACAACGGAGCAGATGGGCTCCTATATGGTAAGAAAACACCGCCGCTCATGAACAATCGCGCCACAATCTGCGCATTGGTTTTGTTTTTTACGCCTACCTCACTCACTCTGCGAAATACAGTAAAAGTCCCGTTCAACGCGAAATATTCTGTAATAATATCTATTCACCCGTGTCGTCATCGATCAGTTGATCGTAGGTTTATTTTTTCAGTTTATAAAAGCGTTTTCTAGGTTTTCAGAGATTTAATTTAGCGAATTTACTTTAACCGAGTACTGTATTATTCGCATTGGGTACCCACAGGATTTCCGTTTCCACAGATTGGAGAGTTGTGGAACAACAAACAAAGGTGATACGGATAAATTTTGTATTCTGCCTCGATGTTCAATGATGAAATTTAGTTGTAAGTATAATTCAAACAGCTGCTCAGAACATTACTCGTGATAAAAGCGATAGATGATGCTGTGCGAACCAACATCACTACGAAACACATATTTTTATTACACAATTTCAAAAGATAGCGATTTGTATCTTTCAAGCGTTGACATGACAACCAATAAACAATGTTATATTATTTTATTCTAAGTGGTTTACTCAATCTCAGTTCAATTACTGGATGCATAACATAACATTTGACTTAGAAATGCTATTAAAATACAATTTCATATATTTCCATTGTTATATAAGTCATTGTTGGTGATTTTTTTTGGTTTGGTGTTTTAGTGATGCATCCTATTTCAACTTATTATATCTTGGTAGGTATTTTGAAGCTGAGCCAGTCGGGTTAGGTTTTTTCGCATAAGAAGTATCTTTATATATTTAAATAAAGTCATTAAATGAAATGAAATTGTGTTCAGAGGTATTCATGGAAGTCCAAAAGGGAGGCCTATGTCCAGCAGTGGACGTCTTACAGCTGAAATGATGATGATGATGATGATGTGTTCAGAGGGGCCTTTTCAACATTAAACTTACTATCGACATACATATGTAAATAAAATAAAGTCTAGGCTGAACCATATTAACTAAATAAATAGCAAATCTTAATCCCGAAGTAAACTCACATTTATAGAAAAGTAGTTAAATATAGGTCTCACAGTTCAGTTTCACCCGTGGGAGAGTCATGCTGAAGTATGTGCGGCATACGCACTTATTGGGCCGACTCGTCCGAAGTGATACCATGGGCTCACAGAATACTCCACCTGAAATGGTAATTGTACTTAAACGGTGCTTCTATTGTGTTTTGCTGAGTGAGTTAGGATATCGGAGGCCCTTAAAAAATGCCGCTTAATTGGCGTTAAAAGCCGGAAACACAACCAATACGCGGACAATGACGCGTTTGTCCTTGGGCGGCGGTGTTCTCTTCCCGTATAGAAGACCCGCCTGCTCTGTTGTCAACTATACCATAAAGAAAATTTTAAATTAAAGTTATTTTTATATATATTAAATCTCTAAAATCTTAGTTTGTAGCTGGTTTTTCAACAAACCTTGTATAAGATCTATAATGAAAACTATGAAAAAAAATCTAATCAAACTACTCTGTATCAACTTGGTTAGCAATAAACACCCTTAGACAAGAAGCCTCCTTTATTTATTATGATGTACTTTGTCGTCGCGTGCTTTAGGTACTATCTTAAATTCATTTAAAAACAACAAAATCCTCTTTATCCATCCATCAATGTTATCCGAAGATAGTTCAACCATACGTCAATATTTACTGCACAAGTCAATCAATTGTTTTTGGAAATGACAAAGCAAAAACAAAATTTTGTCTATTATTTACGTTTATTTTAAATCATTTTAATATTCATTAGTGTTGATTTAGAACTCACAAGATTAATTAAATTATTTTATTTATTTTTAAATTATTTGTAATTTTGATGTAGTAAATACCTAATGCGATTAAAAAAATAATATTCCACTAGTTCTAGAATAAACGTTAACTACATTTTAATCAGTATAGACTATATAAAACTGGATTATCAACATTTATTGTTAGAGCCGACCACGGAGCAGGTGGTTCTCTTATTTGGAGAACACTATGGGAACACCATGCCGCCCATGGACAACCGCGCCACAATACGCGCTTTGGTTGTTGCCAGATTTTTACGCCGCTTAAGCATTGTAATTTTCAAGAAACTGCTATATATTCACTCACTCAGCGATACACAATAAGTACCCTCTCACGCTAAGCATTCTGTGATCCCTTTCACATTGAACGAGCCGGCCAAATTAGTGCGTCAGTGATCAGTATGCTTCTTCCATGGGTAAGATCACTATTGGAAGAATTAATAATTGAAAAAATAATTAATTCTAGTAATTTCAGATAAAGTACCATTATATATGACATCTTTTAGCTACATTTATCTTTGGCATATCCTCTCAAATGTACAGCGTTCATTCAGTGTTTATTTTACCGTGTTGGAGCTCAGACATATCTTGAATTATCTTTTATTTTTACTATTTGACTGGGCTTGCTTATATTTTTTAATATATTAATGTATGTGTGGTGTGATATTATAAATATGTAAGTATTTAAAATTTACGGATAAAATATTTTGCAAAAATGCGTTTGTGTGTGTTAAGCGTAAACCTATTAACCGTAAACCTAAGGCTAAAGCGATTGTCATATATTTTCATATAGACAGTTCGACACTAGTTCTAGCCAGAATTTAATAAAATTAATGTAATAATGAATATAATGTTTTAAATGTAAATGCAATGTTGAAAATTCTTCTTCATCTAGAATTCTCTGAAGCAATTTTATTAAATGAGTATTTTATTAATGAGAGTTGCAACTTATTGGAAAATAATGTTGCTATCTCATATAATTGTTGAGGAATTAAATAAAAATGTTATAAAAAAATAAAAATGTTGAAGTTGCCATAGAGAGTTACATTGCTATCACCTCGATGTTTGTCGTTCCAAAACTTAGCATTTTTTGAGGCATTTAGGCCTCGCAACACTTCTCTGGAATCAGATACCAGCGGGGGTATTGACCCTCAAGAAAAGAAGATAAATAATTTTTGAAGGCCGGCAACGCACCCGCAACTCTACAAGGGCTAGGAGTCTCTATAGGTGGAAGACCGCTTATCCTAGGTGAGCCTCCTTCACATTTGCCACCGTTTCCATTTAAAAAAATTAAATACTGTGGGAGAGCCATGCTAAAGCATATGCTGACGCACCAATTGGGCTGGCTCGTCATAAGTGATATCACGGGCTAAGAGAATATTCGGAGTGAAACGATACTTGTACTGTGTTTCGCTGCGTAAGGATATCAGTGGCCCATGAAATTATGCCATGGGCAGCGGTGTTTTCTTACCGTATAGGAGTCCCACCTGCTCTGTTCCCGGATATACCATAAAAAAAATTCAAAAAGCAAATAGGTTTCAAGCCAATCTAATAGAAAATATTATTTCCTAGGATTTGAACTCAATATCTCTGTAACACGCAGACGGGTAATAAAACAGCCAAGAAGATGGTCAGATAAGACTAAGCCTTAATGATAATATTTTACTCGTATGTAAAACATATTTGTAAAGCCTTATATGATAATCATGAGGTTATGTAGAAATTATTTTTTTATAATGAAATTTTCCTTGAAACAACAGACTTTTGAGTAACAGACTTTTTTTTCTAAAAACGGTGGTTAACGAGTGGGAGGCTCACCTATCGTAAGCGGTCCTCCGCCCATGAACACCCCCAGCCTTTGCAGAGCTACGGGTGCGTTGCCGATCTTTAAAGAATATGGACGCTCTTTTCTTGATCCCCAAGTCGTATTGATTTCGAAATACCCTGCTGGCTGCTGATACGTTGAAAATATAAGGCATTTAAAAGAACATGTAAAATTATACTTTTTTACTAAATCTTCTGTAGGTGGTTAAATAATTTCGAATATTTTTTCGTATATATATATATATATGTACATAGATTAAGAATTATATCGAGTGAAGTGTACAAGTCAATCATCAGTGAATTTTCATGATAGATTATCATATCTTACAAGGTTTTCCTTTAAAGACATTATGTGTAATTTTTTTAATAAATTTTTCTCTCTACAGAGAAATAGCAACCGCGGCATCTAAAATATATTCATAAAATTTATTCATCACTAAAATTCAAAGACCTTGTGTCTGAATAAATAAGTTTTTAAAATATATTTTTATATAGTTAAAAGTAAATATATTTTGAACTGATTAATTTAGAAATAGCCTTCGAGATAATCAAATTATAGCCTTCACTGATGCGAAGATGAATATGTAATTGTAATCAATCATGGCATTCGCGTTCGTGATGAAACCTCTCATAATAAGACCAAAGAATTATTAACAAGCGATACAAATATTACCCATTAGTGTAACACAAATTAACACATTATTTAAATTCTTAAAATTAATGAAACGTTATTGAGTTCGTGCCCTAATTTACATAAATTAGGCTTAATATAATATATATAATAATTACCACCGATAAAAGATCCCACATTCTCTATGTAGATTAATAGATGTACTCAAGTTTTAGATATTTCACTGTTATCTGAAATACTAAAGATAAAACATATACAACTATATAGAGTAAGTTCTTGATCTTGTAATATTTTACGCTTAAGTGGACAAAGGAGCAGGTGGATCTCCTACATGGTAAAAGAACACCGCCACCAACGGACAATCACGGAACAGTCCGCACATTGATTGTATTACCGGCTTGTTTCAAGTACAACTACCATTTCACTTCTCTGAGCTCGTGGTATCACTTCGAACGAGTCGGCCTAATTAGTGCATCAGCATAAGCTTCAGCATGACTCTCCCACGGAGGTTGGAGATCGCTGAACTAATCTGATGTCGTTATTTGTTTCACAGCCCAAGCCAAACCCCAAAATGGTCCATAGGCAAGCACCGAAATTAACAGCGGCTAAGAAAGAGGATGGAATTGCCAATTTAATCGGACAGTTTGGGAGGTGGCAATTCTTGGTTTTCGCGACCATATCTCTTGTAAAGCTCTCGTCAGGATGGGTGCAGATGTCAATACTTTTTCTAACACCAAAACTGGTATTTTGGTGTTCTGAATTTAGTGATACCACTCCCCAACTTCTAGAGAACTCCACTTGCTATAGCAATTGCTTGAAGTATGATTATGATGCTTCGCCATTTGATAATACTATAATATCACAATGGCATCTAATCTGTGAGAAAAGCTGGTTGGCTAGTTTTACACAGACCATACTGCAACTGGGTATACTCCTTGGCAGTATAGTCTTGGGATTTCTTTCTGACCGGTAAGAAAATGTTTAAAATCTACATTTTTTAAATATAATTAAGTTATATTAATATTTATCAGAACTCTGATAGAAATGTTAGTGTATACCGTATCTGTGCTGATATTTATAATTGAGTTCAATGTTATCCAGTAACTGAACCTACATGCATAATAAGGCAGATTAGCTTTCTTAGTAAAACTGGATTGCTTCAAACTTAAATAGCAGCTAGCTTAAGACACTTAAGTTGTGGAACGACTGTTATTTTTAAAACAATTTTTAGAATACATGGAAATGAAAAAAATTCTTATCTAAAGCAATTTGTTAGTTCATTAGTTGTCGAAAAACTAATTAGATACGACATTCAACTTAAATTTTCGGTAGACTGTAATATGTTTCTTATAGTGCTTCGACCATATTTTATGAGGAAAAATCTACGTAACATTATCATAAGCGTACGACCTTTAGTTTTAACAATACCATTGTCCTCTCCAGGTATGGCAGAAAGAATACCTTCCTTGTATCAGTAACGTTACTGATCTTTCTCGGATTCGCTATCCCGTTCTCGTCGGATTATTATACTTTCACAACTTTACGTTTCTTTTTGGGAGTGGCGACATCTGGAACTATGGTGGTCTCTTTTGTCATCGTGATGGAGGCAGTAGGAACAAAATACAGGGAGATACTGGGCTGTTTATTCCAGATACCATTTATCGTTGGCCATATGACTGTACCAGTTTTCGCATATTACTTTAGAAGCTGGGACACCTACACGTTAGCTTTGGCTGTGCCGGCTTTAATTTATCTCATGTATTTCTTCTCATTATATGAATCACCAAGATGGTTAGTTAGTGTTGGTAGACATGAAGAAGCGTGCAAGATTGTGAAGAAAGCAGCTGAATTGTGAGTTGATTAAAGAGTTTTATAATAAAAAATATGCCTACTATTACTTAAAAATTTTGACAGCCACGCAGGTTAAATTCCTGTGGACTAATGATATTATTTTATTCACCAACTGCACCATTTCAACTAAACTTAAGTGTTCAACGATTTCAGCAATGGCCTACCAACGGCTAAAATCGAAGAAACTCTTACTCAGCTAGCGAAAGACATCCGTGCTAAGTCACAAGATGGCCAAGCAAACTACAGCGATCTGTTGAGGCCTTCTCTTAGAGTAAAGACCGTTTGCTGCTGCATTATATGGACATTTGTGGGTCTGACTTTCTACGGATTTAATCAGTACATCAGTCAGACCAGCCCCGACCCATTTGTAACTGTGGTAGCTGCGGGAGCCATACAGGTACTTATAATTCAATCAATTCAAGTAGAAACCTACTCGATAATTACGTTTGTAATATGTAGATACTAAAACAGATTCACCCGTGGAAGAGCCATGCTGAAGCATATGTTAACGCACTAATTGGGCTGGCTCGTCCGAAGTGATACCACGGGCTGACAGAATACTCAGCGTGAAACGGTACTTGTACTGCATTTCGCAGAGTGAGCGAGGAGGCCGTTAAAAGTGCCAATGCGCGGACTGTGGCGCGTTTGTTCATAGGCTGCGGTGATCTCTTACAATATCCGAGACCCACCTGCTCCGTAGTCCGTTATAGAATAAAAAAAAGATCAGTTTTATTTTAATTCTTTATTTCTTTTTAATTTTTCTTTATTCGTTTAAGTTAGTTACAGGAACCAACTTAGTAATTATGAAGATATTAAATATAATTTTATAATACTGGTTTTAGTTTCTGATATATCAAGTTCTATAATAAATAATTTATCCCTGAACAACGATACTTCAAAACGCGCCCGCGACTCTACAAGGCTAGAGGTGTCCATGGGTGAAAAAAAATAATAATAATAAATACAGTTACGTTAATATTTAAAAGTATTGGATCTGGTAAACGTCGTCATGCCCGATGCGTCACCTACGGAGACCAAATATGATCTCCCAGCCTGAAGTACCGATACACAAAAACGTTATCCTTAATTCTTACAGCCTCATAAATCGTAATGTTAATCCAGTTATTTCCTTACAAAATTTCATGCTAATCTGTCCAGCCCTTCTAGATTCACAAACTGTGTTTTGTAAGTATAGATTTGTATCTATTTTTTTTATACTATCGGTGGCAAACGAGCAGGAGGCTCTCCTAGGGCAAGCGGTCCTCCGCCCATGAACACGCCCTTGCAGAGCCACGGGGGTGTTGCCGGCCTTTAAGGAAAGTGTACGCTCTTTTATTGAAGGTCCCCATGTCGTATTGGTTTGGAAATACCCCTGCTGGCACTTGATTCCATATTAACTTATTATTAAATTATTAACCTTTTTCAGATTCCATCCAACTTTTTATCAATATGGCTAATCAAACGATTCGGGAGAAAGCTGCCGATCACCTTATCATTTATACTTGGTGGGATATGCGTTTTGCTACTGGCCGTAGTCCCAAAAACATATGCTATAACACTCACTCTTGGTACCTTAGGAGTAAGTTGCACGTCACTTGTCGCTACCTCAGTCTATATCTACACCTCAGAACTATTCCCCACGGTCGTTCGTAATATGTCTATGGGAGCATGTTCTATGTGCATGAGAATAGGTTCTATGGCAGCGCCATTTATTTCAAATCTAGAACTGACAATTCCCTGGCTTCCCACTGTTATCTTTGGTGTGGCTTCCATACTTGGTAGTATTATGTGCATGTTTCTACCAGAAACAAAGGGAACTCCGCTGCCAGATAGTTTAGAAGATGTTATTAAATAACTTGATACACTAACCGTGGCCTTATAAAAGCAAAATCTAATCTCGAATTACAAACTGTTATAAGTTTCGGTTGTGTATAAACGACTTAGGAAATAAGTACATTTTAACCCAAATGTTACCATAATCGTGTACAATTGTTTATGCTTTACGAAGTATTGTATTGTGATATTTATTATTAAGATCGAAATAAAATTGTTATAGTTAATTTTCTTAATATTTCCTCTCCATCTCTTTATAAACATATTTTTTTTAATCACTTAAAACCATTACAAGAAAAATTACAAATATTAGGATACATGTTTATATATTTCGCGTAAAGAAATCCAAAATATTCATTAGGTATATATTTATTTTATATGTGATCCTTTCTAATGACTAGTCTAATGAAACTAATATTAAATATATTTGAAAATTCTGTCATTACTTTTCATGATCTTTCACAGCTTGAAACTGTAACACATATATATACGCAAACAAATTCCATAGAACAATATGTAGAACTGACTGGCACGGCCGTAGGGGCAGACCGTTTTGTTTAGGAATTTTAATCATCATCAATTCAGTCGTAAGACTTCCATTGCTGGACATAGGCCAATTTCATACAAGGGGGAATTTTAATATTAATAATTAATTTAACGGCAGCAATATAAGACTCATTGCAAATCAATAATTTCTTGATTATTATTAAGTACATTCTACAAAGATGATAGGAACAAAAATTAAAAATTATTCGCATCTGTAAGTGTAGAACCAAATAAAAAACACATGTAAAAACGAACACTTTAATCGGAATGTAACACATAATTTACAACATTAACATATTAAATTTTAATTGCTTGTATGACAGAGATATTGTACAAAATTTATTTTAATATGAAATGCAGTGCATTACATTTATAATAACTTAAACTCGGTGCTATATTTAGTAAAGCATGGCTCAAATGCAGATATATTTAATTATAATCTAATATAAATAATAAATAAGAATAAGTACATCAACTTTTGATATACTACATCATTATCATCCATTCTACACATATCCTTGAATATTTTGAGCAACAATTAAAGACATCTTGGAAGTCATTACATGGCCCAGGGCTTCCCAAAATATGCAACACCCTAAGGGCGATTTGACCCTCGATTTCAGAATCTACGCTCAGAAAAGCAAGCACTTCCTTCTCGTTATAATTCTTCCTATCACTAACCATAAACAAATTATAACAACTTATATACTAAACATTATTATTAAATAAATAATCTCTCTTGATTTACATTCTTGTTTTGTTTTTCAAGTTATTTGTAATAAAAAATATGAAATACATACATTCTGGAGTTTTTCTGATAACCTCATATTAGGCTACATTTATTATTGTTTTTATTTTCAATACAGTCGGTAGTTGTGATTATGGGTGAAGGAGAGGCGTCGCAAGAACAATTAACAATTTATAGGGCGTCATATTGTCAATTAGTTTGGGAAGCCCTATATAGACAATAAATGTTTGCCTTAGTTTAATTAATTGTCATAACTAAGGAAATGCGGAGATGGCTCATTTTTTGCTTCCATAACAAAAATCTTCAAATATCTTCCAACATTTATCTTATTAAGCTTAACCCAGCTTCTATCGCCTTAGCTCAATTGATCAAGATTTGATTTAATATTTAACGAATGCCGAAAAGACCACAGAACAAAACAACCGCACAATATATCATACAATTTTTACATGTAGATCGTTATTAGTACAATCGACGTCCTCATTATAATAGGCAAGAATTGAAAGGAAGAAAATTGATCTGTTTAGTCTACTTGAGATCCATCTCTTCACCCAATAGGTCCTCGCACTCTTTCTCCCACTTTTCATCGCCAGACTTTTCTGCCACAACCTCATATTCCTTCAACTCCGCCTCCAACTCTTTCTCCCATTGCTCTGAAATATTCCAAAAAAGCAATAAGCCGCGGAAAAATGAATCAAAAAGTCAAATTAAGTACATATTATATACCTTTTACGAGTTACTTTGTCTTCCTTCTAGAAATGTCAAGGAAATGATAAGACCAATTTTATTTTAGAATAATATAATTATTTCAATTCATAATAACTAACTATAAATGCCGTTAATTACTATAATATAATATTTCACTAAACATTTTTCAAGTATTGACATAGAAAGTGTAACATCTATACTGTCGCTATGTAGATATAAATAAAATAACGGAACAAACTTATAGCATACTTTAATAATACTGACAAAGGACGAAGTAATAGGAGCTAAAGTATCAAGACTCGTCGTTCAAAATCATTTACAAATTAACTCGAATAGCGACAAAAAATTATCTAGGCCTGTACGTTATCACCTGTCCTCACATAGACCAACTACCTATTATCCTACCCAACATTTACTGGATTAAGTACAGGGACTCAGAAAGGTCCAATGTTGTCAGCTCCCAGAGTCCTAAGAAACGGCAGTTAATGTGAATTTAATTGACTGTCACACATAAGTGATATGTCGCGGCTATATGAAAAAATCTATTAAAACGAGAGACGCTAGCTAGCGACAGATTGATCACATTGCAAAAGTTTTACAAATGTCGCGGAGGGACAAGTTGCGACAACTCTTAAACCTCAATAGAATATAAACCTGACAACATTAGTTTCAACATTGCTACGGGAAACCAACTTTGAGAATTGAGGCGTTCGAACAATGTCGCGTGCGCGGGCGCTGGCACGGAGCGATTGTAGCAATGTTAAAACCGAAGATTACATTACTAAGAAGTGACGCCACTATTACTTATACACATATGTAACATTCAGTTTACAAGTTCCATCGATATAATTTGAAATACTGCGACTAACGGATTACCTCAATAGAGACAAATAAACGCTACTCCAAAGTTAACGACGCTATTAAGTATTAACTTTAGTGATTACGACTTCCGTTAAGCCCGTGATGAAAGCTAAAACTTGAAACAGTGAATTATATGAATACATATATACATTCATATAAAGGACAACTAGATATATTGTCATATATTAACATCAATCACTTAACACACTTTACGCTAACAACAAGGATGAGATATGATATACGTTGGCTTTTATAACTAAATTAGAGAAACAGCGATAAATTTTATAGTATAGAAATAACGTTCAAAAAATAATGAGATCAGCGGCGTTAATGTGATAAAGCCGTGTCTAACAGAATATCAGGTATGTTATACTTTTGCGTGCAGATAAGAATCATTTGTGACCATTTTCATTTTAGATCGCACCTGTCTCCTTCATTTAGCATGTATAGAAGGAAAAGACAACAGAGAGGCAAAAAAATATCAAGTCTCTGGCATTAAAGTTTAAACATCATTGAACGTTAGCGACAAAAATGCAATGATAAAGGCATTATCACATTAATTTGAGAACATAGTGTTTGAAGAGTTTTTAGGGCGCGCTCCACACATCGCCCAGATGCTACAATGCAACTACATGAACCCTTATGAAGAAAATATTCCGCCGTGGGCCGATAGAGAAGCTACCGGTTTGTTAACATAATCCATTGTCCGTGAGATCTTAAGCTGCATTCCGAAAACGAAAAAACACATTAATATTGGGACATGTCGTACTTCCCCAATGCTCAATTATGCACGGAGCATGCAATCTGATGCAATTTCTCAAAGTTGGTTTACACCTATAGAATATGATCACGATTGGCGAAATAAAACGTGAAGACAAAATAACTCATAATGGAAAAGACAATATGAACTAAAGGAAATAAAATAAATGCTATATTAATAAGTTTGGTGATATATATATTTCATATAACCGAATTTCGATTGAAAATATAAATTTAGATGCAATCTCTCAAACATACTTCAATGACAAAATGGCCCAAAATAAGACTTGAATGTTATAGAACAGCGATCCCCAAGCCATTTCAGCAACGGAACCTTAGAAATTCAAGGACAGTTTTCACGGACCCCCTAATAAAATAAAGCGCAACTAACAATAGATCAGGCATTTATTTTATTTGCTATTAGCATTTATAAATGGTCCAGAGATGATACTGCGGACGGCCATAGATTTGCAGGCCTCCGGAGGTTCGCGTATCAGGTTGGGTAACACTGTTATAGAAAATAAATGTAGCCCAATAAAAGATAGAAATCATTTAGTCATTCAAATCTTACCATCCTCGTTATCTCTATCGACTTTTAATGATTTAATTCGCTGTTTGACGTCGTCGATAGACTGACTTTTCTCTTTGGCTATTAGATCTTCACTCGCTTTTCTATCTAATGGTGAAATAAAAAGAAAAATGTAAAAGAAACAAAATAATAAAAATGGGCTGAACAAAATCTAGCATATTGTGAAACTACTGTTGACCTTTTATGACCACTGGGAAAAATAATCTGTCTAGTTTACGACATCTACTGAAACATTAGAAGACCTGATACTTGCAAACCGAAACATTTTAAGATATTCATTTAGAATTTCTTGTACTTTTTATAGTATAGCGGACGACGGAGCAGCATGGGTCTCCTATATGAAAAGAGAACACCGCCGCCCATGAACAACCGCGCTGCAGTCCACGTATTGGTTGTGTTGCCGGCTAAGTACGCCGTTTAAGCGCCACTTTTAAGGACCTCTGATGTGCTCTATCACTCTGCGAAACACAGTACAAGTACCGTTTCACGTTGAGTATTCTGTGAGCCCGTGGTATCACTTCGAACGAGCTGGCCCAATTAGTGCGTCAGCATATTCTTCAGCATGGCTATTCCACGGGTTATTAATAAGTACCTTTAAGCATTTCATCCTCACAAATGTTAGACATCAAAAAATACGATGGATGTTTAAAACTGATTTAAATTAGTCTATTTTATGCAAAAAACAAAATAACAGACATTGAGCAATACCTACGTTTGATTGTCATGTTTTGGCATAATTTTCTTGACATCTTTTATACTCGCAAACTTGGATTCTTAGGTTTGAATTAGTACTTACCCTGTGAATCATCAGCGCTGGACTGGCGGGCAACGGCATCAGCCTCGTTGGCCTGACAGATTAGCGAAATGCGGTAAAAGTAGTTCCGCCAGAAGTTCTCCTCTGTTATACTGGAATGTTAGTATATATTTTAGAACAGGAATTGTAAATATGCATTTTGACTTATATTGATATATTTAACTTGTTAATTGACGTGAATTTACTTAATATAATATAGCTCTACGTTTTTTGTATCAGGCGTTTTACGTGGACAATTTTCGAATTTAAGACAAGCCCGGTTCCACAAATTGTAGGAATCTATAAACAGTAATATGAATTAAGCAAACTGTGATAATATATTAATAAAAGGTTTATTTCTGGATGTTACCATTAGATACAAGTATATTTTAGTCGTCACTGAGTATGGACGCAATAAGATTAAAATGTCGCGAGTGTAGACGCGCGGGTCGGTACTGCAGCGGTGGCGCACGTCCGATAGCCAGGGAGCTCTCTTGTGACTGGGCTAGCGAAGCGCTCCGGCCGCCCGCGCATCCGAACCGATCGTCAGCACTCTTCAGAACGGTGTGGGGGCCACTAGTAAAACTACCTCGTGCTATAAAACTTACACTTTGGGTACAAGGTCGAAGCGCATTTTCTCAAGGTTGGGATCCTCCGCCATAATGGCGACGGCCACCGGGTACATCTTGTCGTAGTCGAAGTCGAACTCTACGCCCGCTGGCGGTGCGCGCACGAAGTTCCGCCGATCCTATAATATTTATTCATTTATCAAACAACATTTTAAAAGCACAGTTGTTGGAAAAGAATATTTAAGCAGCGTGAAACGGTACTTGTACTGTGTTTCACAGAGTGAATTAGGATATCGGAGGCCCTTAAAGGTGCCGCTTAACGGCATAAAAAAGTCGCCGACTGTGGCGCGGTTGTTCATGAGCGGCGGTGTTCTCTTACCATATAAGGAGATCCATCTGCTCCGTTGTCCGCTATAGAATAAAAAAAAATATTATCATCATGGAGGGCCATGGTATGCATGGAGGTACAAGGGGAAGGCCTATGTCCAGCAGTGGACGTCTTACGGATCAAATGATAATGAATGATGATTATTATTAATTAAATAAGATTTTTTTGTTTGTGGTGTACCTTTAAAAAAGTATCTTTCACTAGATGTACCTTGCACACAAATTTGCGGAACACTGATATAACTTACAGTGGATAGAGACAAGCACTCTTCCTTGAGGTTGGCCTCGTTCGGAGCGCCGATCCATGGTGCTGCGGCTGCGGCCCCGCCTTTGTCCTGGCCTTTGATGAACGCGTCCTGCTCACGGTTGAACTCGCCAAGAATGCTCTGAAACGCAGACGAATGCCTTGATACTGACTGCTGATTACAAGAATGCATCAATAAGACGGATAGAAGCGTTTCAAACCGGCATTCCACCACTTGTGGTGAAGCACACAGCCGATCGCTGCCATTTTTACTTGTAAACAGTAATAAACTTATATAAACTTATTCTTTGTAATCCTGACAAGTTATAGCTTTTAATTTAAACAGTTAAGTGTCTTTCTTTATCCGATTTCAAATATATAGATATAGAAAAATCTTATGGAGAAAAATGCAGAAATATACACATCTAATGACGGCACATGAACATAAAAAGTAATGTTCTAAACGCACAATATATCAATCTAGCCAAGTTACGCAAAGTAATAATAGCATTTTCCACCAGACATTTCCACACTGGTTGCATGGTACATGGTACTGACGAGCCTAATGACTGAACTTTGTTCAGACATTAAGGTAAATTATTAATGTTCTTGAAATTTTATAATAAAAACTATTTACTTCTACTGGTTTCCCTGCGCGATTGAGGTTATCGAAGGCCCTTTAAAAAATGCTATTTAAGCGGCGTAAAAAGCCGGCAACACAACCAACGCCCGGACTATGGCGCGATTGTCCACGGGCGGTGGTGTTCTCTTACCATACAGAAGATAGCTCCTTTGTCCGCTATACCATAAAAAACATTGTAAGTTGTAAAAAGTGACTTACTTTGGTAGAGGTAAATTGTATTTGTCTGTTGAACTCAATATTTAAATTAGCAGAGTAGATAGAACATTAAAGTAAAATAAAATACCAAACTTTATAAGTATGTATGTATTTATGACTTTTAAAAAGTTACGTATTAAAGAGCCGTCTATAAAATGAAAGACAGAAACAATGTCTCTCGCAACTAAAGCATTAGCGATCCTTAATTTTACCACGACAATAACCATCAACAATGGAGGTCTGTAATTAAACTTCGCAGGTGTCGGTCAGTCCTACAACTCCTACACTAACTTTGTCACGTTTTCAACGAGTTTCGTAATTACGCTTTTTGAATAAATAACAAGCTTACACTTCAAGTTAAATACAAATTCAACATTTACTAATTCTTATATCGAACTAAACTTGCAAAATTGCCCCTTACGATCATATTCTATTATAACAATACCTAAGTATTACTTTTAACAGTAATGGTTAACACTACTTTTCTGTTAAGAGTCGATGTGTAAGACAATTAAACGTGGAATGCTGACGCACTAATTGGACCTGTTCGTCCGTAGCGAAGGCTCACAGAATACCAGCGTGAAACAGATGACAGCATTGATTTAACTATTTCTAACCTAACCAAAATATATTTCGGTGAGTATTCTGTGAGCCCCTGGTATCATT
>DWCF01003880.1:0-18236 GCA_018230265.1 Delias oraia
GTTTCAATAAACCGAAGAGTATTCTGTGAATAATCACAATAAATAAGAAAAATGTAAGAAAAGTCGCTTAGTTAGCAACACTAGTAAATATATTAAGAATATATACACGTAATTATACGTTTTGTATAAATTTGAGAAATATTTGAAAATGTTACGATATATGAAAATTAATTTTCATGAGTAATTACGTATAAGTCTGACCTACTTTAAGGTTGTGTTATCATTGTAGACACAACTGCTGAATTCCGATGAAGATTCACTATTCAGATATTTTGTTTGAAGAACTCCTCAAGGTCGTCTATTCATCAGCATGTGACTAACTTGTCGACTATGACTTTATTTTGAATATGCATCAATATATTAAATATTACGAGGAAAAACTCTAGTATTTATAAAAATAAAGGTGTCTATACAATGTAATTGTGATCGCTCAAGATCGCAGTGGTGGTCTTTGGGGGAGGCCTATGTCCAGCAGTGGACTTAGATGGGCTGATGATGATGATAATATAATGTAAAATAATATTGGTTTAATAAATAAATATATAGAAGCTTAAGTAATTGTAAAAATGTTATAATATATATACACCCAATATTGCAAGAAAGGTGGATGAATGGAAATATGGCTCTAGGAGCAATATAGGCTGAAGCAGAAGCTACGAGGACGTGCTACCCAAAAGGCCCTTTTAGAGGGCGGCGAAATTTCACAGTAAATGATCATATTTGAACCATTCCATGAGTTTATTGCAACTACAAAATCCAGTCGGATGGAAAAGAAAACAGAATTTTTCACCGATGAATTTCTTTGAAGTTTATTTTGTAGCGTCTGCTGGCAACACCGTTTATTCTGATTTGCGGAGAATCTCCGTATTTTGTTTTGCCCTTTGATTGTTAATAATTTATAACCAGAGGTGATGACCTTGAGAATGGAATCCCAGAGTTTTAAATTGACGATTGATTGAGTGACGCCTGCTCTAAACCCTGTCTATATCCTGTATTTCCTGTAGATCTAGAGTATAGGGAAGACCTATGTCTAATTATAGTAAAACTATAAATATATATTTCATTCCGATTAAACTTTAGAAAGCCTATCTTAATCGTTTTAAAGGTGTACCATGAATGGGAGGCCTTGATAGTGGCCGGGCGAGTGTCATAATACTGTCGCATATGCGGACGCACCATTTGGGCCGGCTCGTCCGAAGTAATGCCACAGACTCACAGAATATTCAACGTGAAACGTTACATGTACTGTTTCGCAGAGTAAGAATATCGGAGGCCCTTAAAAAGTGCCGCCTAAAGAGCCTGCAACACAACCAATGCGCGGACTGTGGCGTGGTGGTCTATGGGCGGCGGTGTTCTCTTTCCATGTAGGAGACCCACCTGTTGCAATATCCGCTATATTATAAAAAAAAGGATCTGCAGTGTAGGGAAGGCCTATCTCTAATTATAGTGGAACAATAATTACACATTTCATTCCGATTAAACTGTGTCATACTCTGATAAATCAAATATGTACCTACCTATATGAATATATAGAAAAATGTTATCTTAACATTAACCATTCTCATACAATTTTATCTTAATATTTCAGATTAATTTATTGTACATACATGGGTTAAAAAGTGTACCTAATTTAGAGATTTTACTTTTTAATTATTTTTACTTGCAGACACTTGGACCATTTCGGATCGAGAAACTTTCTTTTGATACCTCATTCATTCAAATCAATGCATGTTTGACGAGATATTTTTTTTTTGTAATTAAAACGGTGCCAAACGAGCAGGAGGCTCACCTTGGACAAAAAGTCCATGGACACCCTAAGCCCCAACAGGTCCACGGGTGACTTTTAGCGATAGGTACGCTTTTTTAAAAATAGGAATGAAGAAAACCAAAACACGCATATTAATAATCTCTTTTCTATTATTTGAAGGTAGTTCAAAATGATTGGGAAACATGTAACAGGTATTCATAGTTTTAACTGAATTCACGCGGTGAAAGAGCAAATATTATTTCAAGTTCATAAATATTTGGAAAAGATCACCTACGCAAATTTCTCGAGACTTACCAATGTGTTATTTTGTTTGTCCACATACCGGCACGTACGATTAACACATTGTACGAATGAACAACTCATATATGAAAATCGTAAACAATTTCATTGCGGGATCAGAAGATTAACAAAGTAGCTAAGTGATTTAATAGGTCTACCACAAAGCCAGTGATATCGGGTTTGAATGCCGGTCCATACTATTATAAATTATAATTTAATTTATAATTAATTTGGTCTCTGGATGGGCTTGATAGTAGCCGGGCGAGTGTTTTTATACTGTCACACCCGTGGGAGTGCCACACTAAGTGAGCCGGCTCGTCCGAAGTGATACCACGGGCTCACAGAATACTCAACGTGAAACCGTACTTGTACTGTGTTTCACAGAGTGAGAGAGGATATTGGAGGGCCGTAATAGTGCCGTTTAAGCGGCGTCAAAATCCGGCAACACAACCAATGCGCAGACTGTAGCGCGGTTTTTCATTGGCGACGGTGTTTTCATACCATACAGGACACCCACCTGCTCCGTTGTCCGCTATACTATAAAAAAACCAATTGCTAAGTCAGGACAACGTTTGTCGAATCAAATTGTGTTTATATATACGATGCAATATAATTTCATAATATAGAACCTGTAATAATAATTATGGTTTTTAAATTACAGAAATACATTGCTGGCTTAGAATTGCTACCGTATTGTGGATGAATGTAAAAGGCGCAATGTATGTTATGTGTGTGTATGGATTAGATCAAATGAAGGCATTAGTATGAATTGTAATGATCTCATGAGTACACGTGCGCTGCAATAGATTTTCGTCAGTACATTTTCGCGGTTGCAGAAAATGGTCGTGTTTTTTGTGTTTTTCGCGCTTCTTGCGTGCCGTGAGACGTATGCGCAGGTTGGTAACTTTAATTCCTACGTTTCAATAGAAATTTGATATAATTTTACAATATTTCATGTGATTTATTTTCATTCAATTAATATTATTTAAATAATGTGATCATATTGAGTTTTCTATGTATTTTAATAATGTATATTTTATATTATTTAGTACATTTAGATTTTCAAAGGCTTTTTGTAAGTTTAAGATATACAACTTCATATGTGGTGTTTAAATGGTTATATCTAATTAAGGAGAGGAATTTTAAACGTTTCTCAATGCAGGTTTCATGCATTTAGCATTAGATATTTTCAACACTAGGACTAATTTACTTTACTTAGATGGACAGGCAACTTTCTACCAAAAATAAATTATTGAATGATAATTTTTTTTCCATATAAATCGTAATTTTTCCGTTTAAATCGTATTAATATATTTTTATTTCTTAAATTTTATTAGCCTTTATTTAATACTCATATTGACATAGTCAAGTCTAGTCAAGTTAAAAAAAAATCTAAAATTCATTCTCGAATTAGAAAAATAAAATATCTTGAAAGGAATTTGAGAATTAATTGAAGAAGAATATAAGATAGGGATAATTCTGTTTGACTTTCTTGCCAATTCTTCGCAGTATGGCTAAAACCAAACCAGTTAAAAATATCTAATGGCTTAGCCATTTTTTTTATTGAATTAGACACTATTTAATTAATAATTTTACTAATTAATATATAATTATTTTTTTTTAAAGATATTTTATTTGATATATCCTTCATATCACTCATATAATTTTAAAAATCAAAATTTTTAAACTGTTATAATTGTAAATAAATATTTTTCTGTTATTGAATTCCAATGTGTAACAGCATATGAACAAAAGTACGCTATATAAAGTGGTTAGTAGGGCTATTTGTTTGGGCGTGTAAATAATACTATGTAAATAAAATGTCTCGTGATAAACCCTCTCATTAACTAACTCTTATCTCAGGTTCATATACTCTATTTACTAACAAATAAAATCTATTACGAAATACATTTTTTATATATGTCTTTTGTAAATATTAGCTACTTTTATGTTGGTATTTCGTTAAAATATATTATAAAAAATTTCCAAGCTGCATATTTTTGGTCGTTTTTGGGGCCTACGACCAGCAATGAACTTGTATCGGCTGATAATGATACTTTACTCAAGTTGTATCTAAGATTACCATTAAAATAATCAAAGCAGTAGTTTATTTTATATACAAAACTAAGAATGACCAAAAAATCAATGAATGAAAAATTCTTGATTTTTTAAAACTATAGCGGATAACGGAGTGGGTCTCCTATATGGTAGGAGAACACCGCCGCCCATGAACAACTGCGCCACAGTCCGCGCATTGATTGTGTTGCCGCCTTCACGCCAATTACGCGGTACTTTTAAGATGCTCCGAAATCCTCACTCTGCGACGCAGTACAAGTACCGTTTCATGCTCAGTATTCTGTGATCCCGTGGTATCAATTGCGTCGAGCCGACCCAATCAGTACGCCAGCAGATGCGTCGGTATGGCTCTCCCAATTTAAAGGTTCACCCTTCCCAGGTTAAAGTTAATTTTAATTCACAGTTAGCTTTAGGTGTTCCCGCTCGGCAATCTCTGTAGGTATTATTATACCTACCCTCTCATTTATACACATTGCGAAACTCACACCTTTCATCCAACATTCTTAAAGTGAAGTCACGTTTTTGTAATAACAAATATATATCAGCATGAAGGATAAAACTATAAAGAATTTATTAAAAGGCAAATCATTTGTAGAGTACAGGTGTTCCATAAAAGGCATCTGTAATCCTTAGTCAATATTACTTTAATAGTTTGATCACCGTATCGAATGATAAGTTTCAAGAAGCATCTCATTTCTATAAACACATTATGTCCTATAAATTTTTGTCTTTGGTTAAAATGTTGGTTCATTTTTATAAATTGTATCTTCCTTTGAACTGATAATATTCTCGCTTTATTCTGTGTCCTTATTTATGTAAATATTATTAAATATAATATTAATAATATATTATATTATATATACAATATTATTAAACATAAGAGGAAGAAAAGGCAAATTTTTTGAATAGAACAAATTCAATATGTACTATAAAATATTGAGCTTCGAGTGCCTCGTAGCTAAATGGTTTTAAAAGTCTACCATGAAGGGTGAGGTGTCGGGTTCGAATCCCGGTCTGGATAAGAATGAATTATAATTTATTAGGTCTCTGGAAGAGCCTGACAGTGGCCAGGGAATGTCTTAATATGTCGTACCCGTGGGAGAGTCATGCAGAATCATATGCTGACGCACAAATTGAGCCGACTCATTCGAAGCGAAACCAAAGGCTCACAGAATACTCGGCGTGAAAAGCCGGCAATGCAAAAGTCGTGACATCATTAATAAAATCAATTGGACGTTATATTATATGTTAACATATTTTTAAGTTTAATTACAGATAGATTTTGAACGTATTCAAATGGTCGATCAATTATAGACAACAATCGTATGATTTAAAAAAAAACAGAATATATCATTATATTTCAATTAATAAAAAGTTTGCCTTTACAACATATCACAGTTAAATGTAAGCAACAATCATAAATCAGCATATCCCACGATTACACTATCCCGACTCAAATGACGGGATCAAATGTCTTACGAAATAACAGTCTCTAAGCTGAAACGATTCCCAGTCTGGAGATGTTTAATTTTTTATATTATGTAAGAGAACCCCGCCGCCCATGAACAGCCGCGGCACAGTTCGTGCATTGGTTGTGTTGCCGGCTTTTTCACTTAAGCGGCACATTTAAGGGCTTCTGATAAATAACTCGCTCTGTTAAACACAGTACAAGTTTTTATACGTTCTACTTCTTACGTTCAATATATAGACTTCCATTACGTAATTAGAGTATTTATAACAATATAAATATATTTGTATTTCGACTAAAAATATACTGTGATGCTGTCTAAGTGTTGTGTAATTCAAGGTCAGCTTGCATCCGCTATGCATGCACTTCAGATTACACTGCCGAATACAATGACTCAAATTATGTCAGATCTATGAAAGAGACTAATATATTTGTTATTTTTTTATAGTACAGTGTACAACGAAGCAGGTGGGTCTCCTATATGAGAGAACACCGCCGCCCATGGACAATCGAGCCAGAGTCCAGGCATGCATATATTTTACTCCGATTAAGCGGCATTTTTAAGGGCCACCAATATCCTCATTCACTCAACACAGTATCCTCACCAAAGTAGAAGCACCTAAAATAGATTGGATTTCACCCGGGAAAAACCCGTGGAAAACCAGAATAGGAAAATATGTGATTTTTTTCATGTTTAGCCTATGTAACATTTCGGTTATATATATGTTCGGACTATTTAGTAGATGGTTTATGTAAAGTTCGCAAAAAATCAGTCAATAATCCCGGGTCCCAAAATTATAATATTTTATTCGGTCTCTGGAAGGGATTGAAAGTGGCCGGACGAGAGTCTTAATACTGTCGTACCTGTGGGAGAGCCATTCTGAAGCATACGCTAACGCACTAATTGAGCCGAAACATCCGAAATGATACCGTGGGCTCACAGTATACTCACCGTGAAACGGTATTTGTACTGTATTTCGCAGAGTGAGTGAGACCTTTAAAAATGCCGCTTGTGTGGCGTAAAAATCCGGCAACATCCAATGCGCGGACTGTAGCGCGGTTGTTCATGGGCGACGGTGTTCTCTTACCATATAGGAAACCCACCTGCTACATTGTGCGCTATGCTGTAAAAAAATTCAGTGATTCTAAAAAGTTCATTTTAATAAATTAATTAAAATGATTTGATACTTACGTAGGAAATAACAGTACATCGACCTATTTTTAAGTGTTTATTCAAGTTGAATATTTAATAAATCGTTTAAACTGTGCAATAATAATTGTACAGGCATTTCTCTAAGCATAAATCATGCCTCACCGGACTGTAGAGGTCGGGACCTCTTACGGGATCGCTCGAGTATAGACTCTAATAAAAATAATTTAGCCTTCCACTTGAAATATGTATCCGGAATGCAAATCAATTTTTTTTAAAGGTATCGCTCCGTCATTTGTAAAAGGAAAAATTACCGTTTTTTATAAATTTAATTATATAGAAAAAAATATTTTAAACTGCTGCTTAAGCGGCGTAAAAAGCGGGCTCACAAAATACTCAGCGTGAAACGGTACTTGTACTATGTTTCGCAGAATGAGTGAGGATATCAGAGGCCCTTAAAAAGTGCCATTTAAGTGGCGTAAAAAGCCGATAACACAACTAATGCGCGGACAATGGTGCGGTTGTTCATGGGCGGCGGTATTCTTTTACCATACAGGATCCACCTGCTCCGCTGTCCGCTATAGAATAAAAAAAATTTGGTCTAGGCGGTTAGACGGAGTTTAGCAACACACATAACATATGCCAGAGTTTTATATGACGGTTAGATAGCCTTCATATAAAACCTCCTTGTTGGGTTGGTTTTTAATAGGTACGGTATTTTTCAATTAAAGCATTAATTGTATTAGCATTTAAATTGCATACGATTGACATCATAATATGCTATTTTATCATAAAAATGGCATTACGTTATACATTCTCATGATCAAGCAATGAAATCGACAATGTTGTATATGCTGGTAATATAATATATTTCTCGTAGTGCAATATCAAAATTTTATGTTTCCTCTGTGACAGCGTTCAAATATTGCCATTTTATTACAACTTCCGGTGATAGGTGATACCGCAATGAATTTGAAAGAGTACAAACTCAAAACTTTAGTGGGTTTTTTTTTTAAATCCTTATATTTTATAAACTAGCTAACATATAAATTGTTATTTTTATGGAAACAATGGCAAACGAGCAGCAGGCTCGCCTAGGATAAGCACTGCCCATGGACACTCCCAGTCCTTGCAGAGTCGCAGGTGCGTCGTCGGTCTTTAACGCTCTTTTTTGAAGGTCGCCAAGTCGTTTTGTTTTGAAAGTACCTCTGCTAGCAGTTGATTCCTCAGAGCGGTGATGCGCGGCACAAAATGCCTTATAAAATGTATCGCTTTTGCATAGCAAAACACACCTACGTAACTTGTAGGTATATTTTGCTGTGCCAGAAAGAGTGATTTAAGAGATTATTTTTAATAAATCAATAATATATGATTTATGCTGATATTCTGGACTAATAAAACATTATTAAAGATTTATTTATTGTATACTTAAAACGAAATAATGTTGTATTATAAGGGATTAGTAATTCTATTACGAAATTTCTGCATTATGGGCATTAGAACTTGGATAAAATCTTTATTATACACCGCTGGAGTTCTTACACGTGATTAGATGTGTAATATGATAATATATTAGACTGAGTGACGACCGCAAACACGTCATAATAAAGATAACCAGCTGAGCTGCATTCCTAGCTATGCAACCGTGTAGTCAAAGCTTTAAATGAACAACTGGTTTATAGGATTTGCTTTAGATATTGTAATCACCACTAATATTCATAGAAATAATTTTATTTCACCATAGAAAGCGTCAGTCTTACGATATAGGCTTCCTAGAGAAAATTCCGCCTAAATCGGTTAAAGATACTCGTACAACTTTTAAGTAACTAGTCTTAACATATTCATGTTTATTTGAATTATTGAGTCAATGTAAATAAACCGACAACAGAACTGAAACGTATTTACGGCGCGGTTGTCCATAGGCGGCGTAGATCTCTTACCACCATGGCCCGTTGTGTATATAATAAAAAAATCTTCAATCATTATTCTCATCTAATAAACTTTGCTAAAATCATATTTGTTATTGAACAGATATAGACATTGGAATGACTCAATCTTAAAAGATTAACTTGACTTTACCTTAAACCCTACTATCGTCATAAAAACTGGTTAACTGATCGCTTTGTTAGAATAATAATTAATTAAACAATTATTAGCTATTCAATAATTATTTTTACTGAAAGTATTGGAACTTAAAACCACCAATTCCTAACGCAAATGTCTAAGCCATGTACTTATATTGCATGGTTGCTTGTTGATGGGAGCTTGTTCTTTTCTGCCACCGCCGCGCATGGTGAACCGCGCCTTGGTTGTATTGCCGCTTTTTTACGCCACTTAAGCGTCATTTTTAAGGGCTTTCGATATACTCACTAACGATGCGAGATACAGTACAAGTACCGTTTCACTTTGAGTACTCTGCAAGCTCGTGGTATCACTTCGGACGAGCCGGCAAATTAGTGCGTCAGCATGCTTCATCATGGCTGTCCCATCGGTTAAATGAAAATTAGTTTAATATCGTTAAAGATCCTTGACGTTTATGACGTCACAGATATAAATTCCAAACATCAGCGAGCACTAGTCGTCATGACATAAGTTCGCACGGCCGAACAACATATTTCGCCAAGCGTATAATTTTAACTATCTCGTTAACTTTTCTTAGATGCTGACGTATGTGCGTACAGAGTTATTAAAGATTACTGAAATATTTTTTTTATAGTTTGCTTTTTAAATATAGCCACGATATCCAGAGTTTTTAAAAAAAATATATAAATGTATAATAAATTCGATCTTTACAAGGGCTAACAGTGGTCAGGTGAGTCTTTACTCTGTCGCAACTGTGGAAGAGCCATGCAGATGTATATGATGACGCACTAATTGGACCGGCTCGTCTGAAGTTATATCACGGACTCACAGAATATTCAACGTGAAACGGTACTTATACTGTGTTTCTCAGAGTGAAGATATCAGAGGAAAGAATTTTAAGGAAAACTGCCGCTTAAGTGGGGTAAAGTGCCGGCAACACAATGCGGAGCATGTTGCCGGCAATGCAAACCTATTCCGTTGTCCGCTATGCTATGAAAAAAATGAAATTTAAAGATAATTATGACTTTTGAGTTTCAATTGTAACTAAGATATTCAATTGTTCCAGGCCCACGCGTCGATCATTGTAGATGTGTCGCCCGATGCAGAGAACCTTGAGGTCGAGAAGCGGTATACTTCTGAACTTCTGGAAGAGCTGCAGTCAGCAAAAGCGGACGCTCTTCTCCTGTACACAGAATACACAGCTCAAGCTAGCATCTACATGAAGGACTTCATCAGAAATGTGTCCCGATTGACAGAGGATACACTCCAAGGCATGAATAGGACTCTACTTTATACAGCGGTAAGTATTTCTAATCTAAAAATTGCATTGGTCGCGGTGGTTCTTAAACGTGGTCGCTCACGATGGACCTGATGGAGAAGCTCAGAGTCGCTCAGCGAGCTATTGAGGCAATGCTCGGAGTCTCGCTGCGAGATAAAATTAGAAATGAGATTATACGCAGCCGAACCAAAGTAACCGACATTGCCCGCCGTATTAGTAAGTTGAAGTGGCGATGGGCTGGCCACATCGCTCGACGAACCGATAACCGATGGGAAAGAAAGGTTCTCGAGTGGCGATCGCGTATCGGAAAATGCAGAATGGAACGTCCCGCCACGCGAAGAAAAAACGATCTCATATAGGTCACTGGCAACCAGATCGCTCAAGATCGCAATAAATCTTCTTAGACCAATAGAGCATCTTTGGGGAGGCCTCTGACCAGCAGTGGACATAATAGACTGATGATGATGAAACATTTTGTTACATACATGATAGGAACTTGCTGGTTATAATTAACTCATACACAAAGAAGTTATTGATTTCAATGTCTTAGTTGAAAACAGTTTGTGGTATGTTTGAGAGGTGCTAGGTGAATTTATTCTCTAGATTTTTACACAATATATCCCACTTGTTATTTTTAAGCTAAAAAGTCAACCAAATAGAAAAATGTCATGGGTCATTAAAATTAAAGAAAATATAAATACAAAAATATAATACCGGTCCGGACAGTTATAATTTGATTTATAATTTCTTCTGGAAGGACTTGACAGTGGCCGAGAGAGTGTCTCTATATTGCACAAGTGGTAGAGCCACGTTGAAGCAAATGCTGACGCACTAATTTGGCCGGCTCGTCCGAAGTGATATCACGAGCTCAAAGAATACTGAATGTGAATTTGATACGGTGCTTCTGCTGTGTTTTTCTGAGTGAGTGAAGATATTGGAAGGCCTTAAAAATGTAGCTTAAGCAACGTGGCGCGGTTGTCCCTGGGCGGTGGTGAAATATTACCATACCCACATACCCCATAATAAAATAAAAGCGCACAACATATTGCGGATTTTCGTACAGAGCATTCAATATTAGGTATATTTCTATATAGGTATTTACGTCAAAAGTCGCTAAGTAGCAAAACACGAATTTTATTGTATAGCGGGAAACGCTGCAAGCGGACGCATCCTCTATGTAAGATATCACTACCGGCTATGGAAAACCGCGCCACAATCCGCGCATTCATTGTGTTGCCGGCTTTTTACGCCGAGGCACTTTTATTAAAAAAATTTTTTATTAATTGGTATGCCTAATGCACTAATGCCTATGCCTATGCACAGACGATCTTATAAAGGTCGCCGGAAGACGCTGGATGCAGGTCGCCTCCGACAGGTATTCAAGTCCAAGGGGAGGCCTATGTCCAGCAGTGGACGTCTTACGGCTGAAATGAAGATGATGATGATGCCTAATGTACACAATTCAAGAAACGTTGCAATAGTTAATCCTGATCAAATATATACGATGCGGTATTTATAATCGGCGCCGTCAATAATAATTTAAGAATGCAATGCGATCTTCATGCAAGATGCATATGCACTTTGAATACTAGATAAGCCGATCTGCCCGCATTCCTGACTATCGCTATTTGGATTCTGCAAATAGAGTACCCTGATCGCGTACGAGCTTTACTGTTAAATTAAGCTAAATCGTAAATCCTGTCAAGTTTATACATAAAAAATATATTTTGGGTAACAAAATTAAGCCATCCTCTAAATAATGCAGCGATACACATACTTCAACCGCGGATCCTTAGGAATTCAAAGATAGTTTCCATTTTTGGTCTCAATAAAATAAACAGCAATGTCAGTTCAGCATTTATGAAACCCGTAGGTCCGCGGATCACAGGTTGGAAATAAATTTTACTAAAATCTAAAATTTTAAATAATTTTTATTACGTAGCTCGAATACTCAACGTGAAACGGTACTTGTACCTTGTACCGGTACTTTCACTGAGTGACTGTAGCACGTTTATCCATGGGCGGCGTTGTTCTCTTACCATATAGGAGACCCACCTGCTCCGTTATAAGCTATATTATATAATTAAAAGTAATTAAATAAAATTTCGGTGTAAAAAATTATTATAACGCCGGTTAAACGGCGTAAAAAGCCGACAACACAACTAATGCGCGGAGTGTGGTACGGTTGTCCATGGGCAGCGGTGTTTAGTCATATATATATTTGTTGTATGAATAGTTATTATTTTTTCCGATTGAAACAAGAAACACGGCTAAGCCCCGATGCCCTAAGTGGTGCGTGGAATGCGCAGTGGCACACATTCGGTTCATGCCTCGATTCAGCTGCACTGAGCCCTCGCTATTACGATAAATGAATTGATTTATTGAGGCTCGAAATACGTTTAACTTGCAGGTATTATGGTTTATGGATGCTTTAGATATGTTAAATTAGGGTTATTGTTTAGATCTTCTTGTGGTCCAATTCAGACCCTGATTTATCAACATTAATAGGTAATAAATTATTAAATTTACTTAGTGGAATCTGTATATGTAAATTCCGTAATGGATCACCGAAGCATCATTACTTTCGCTTTTATGATTTTATGGTTTAGTGGATAACGGAGCAGGTAGGTGGGTCTCCTATATGGTAAGAGAACACTGTCGCCCATAGACAACCCCGCCACAGTCAGTGCATTGGTCGTTGCCGGCTTTTTATGACGCTTAAGCGGTACTATTAAGGGTCTACGATATTCTCACTCATTCTGCGAAACACCGTTGTACGCTGAGTATTCTGTGAGCCCGTGGTATTACCTCGGAAGTGCCGGCCCAATTAGTTCGTGAGAATATGTTTCAGCATGGCTCTCCCACGGGTGCAACAATATTAACACACTCGCCCGGCAACTATAAATCCCTTCCAGAAACCGAATAAAATATAAATTAAATTATAATTTAAAATTGTCCGGACCGGGACTCGAACCCGACACCTCTCGCTTCATTGTACACTTTTAAATCAATAAGCTACGAGGCTCTCAAAAATAAATACTAAAATAAACTATATATTTTAATACAAATCTTGTTAGTACGTAATCGGAGTTATCTGGTAAAGAAATAAGTAAATTTAACATAACTTTTAACATTTTTTTTCACACTACATCGCCATTACGTTATAAGATGATTCAAAACATATGACATTGCGTTCATAGACAGTGAAAACTGTTCAAATAATCAATTTTTATGTTGTTTATTAATGAATTTACGTTTAATATAAAATAGATATGTCAAAAATGAACATATAAAATGTAATGAATAATATAAACAATTACACAACATTTTATTTGCTAAAAAGGATTAGTAACAAGATATCTAATAACCTTCAGACCAACTAGCTAATTTCTCCAGAGAAATACATAAAAGCTGAAACAAGAAAAATATTTCTTTTTCTTTCTTTTCTTTATTTTTATATAAAGTCTAGCTTAAATATAGTTTTTTCTTTCACATAATTTCAAAATGCAAATACAATCTGACTTTTTAATTGTTGAAAATTCTGTCTATAATAAATAAAATTAATTATTATAAATCATTAAAACCATGCCAAATTCTGATGTCGGAATTAAACAAACCATTTGGCTAATATCACGCTGAAGATTCCAATTTGGTCAAGGTTTCTGTCATTTTCTAACAATTCACATGAAGCTTACCATTTGATATGCTTAATGCATTCAGTCAGATATGATAAGTAAAAATAGCTTATATTCACTAGGAAATCTATTTTTTTTTTCAATTATAAAACATTTAATAATATTATTAATTGAAATATTTGTTAAATAATACAAAAATAGATAAAAAATCGGTACATTTGTCGCATTTATGCCTGTGATAATTAGTTCCACAAATCGTCAATAGATGGCGGTAAATGTAGACAACAATATATTAAAACGCGCTATCAATGTAAATCGCTTATAGGTTAGGTAACTTGGTGCGTCGGTTTGCAGTATCTCTGGTTTCCCTTCAAAACGTACAAATCTTTCGCCTTTTACTAAAGATTTCCGTGGAGGGGAACACTCAAATGAGTCTAACTCAATTTTTGAATACCTTGGTAAACAAGGTTTATAAATCTTACATAAGAAAGCCTTGGAGCTTAATGGTTATGGAAGTGTTACCATGAAACGAGACGTATCGGATTTGAATCCCGGTCCGTAGAATTAAAATTAAATTAATTCGGTCTCTGGAAGGGCTTGACCAGTGACCGGCCGAGTGTCTTAACACTGTCGCACCCGTGGAGAGCCATGCTGACGCACTAATTAGGCCGGCTCGTCGGCAGTGATACCACGGACTCACAGAATACTCAGCGTGAAACGGTACTTGTACTATGTTTCGTAGAGTGAATGAGGAGGCCCCTTAAAAGTGCCGTTTAAGCGACCTAAAAATCCGGCAACACAACCAATGCGCGGACTACGACGCGGTGTTCTCTTACCATATAAGAGACCCATCTGATCCATTGTCCGTTATAGAATAAAAAAACTATTCCCTTTAATATAATTATTATTAAAATCATAGATTGGTATTAGGGATGTTTGATATCAGAATCAAAAGCCCATATCGATGTTTTCACTTTCAACGTTGATGCGACGAGAATCCCTAGTTCATAAAATCTCAGACATAATTTGTTTGGTAAACTGCATTGGTCGTGTCGCGCATGAGGCCATGAATTAACAATTGATGTTACGATATGTTTTGCTTTCAACATCGAACATCAATGTTCGGCTAAAAGTTGAAATATTTCTTTCTTAGTCTATTCAAAAAGCCTATATGAAATAGGCACAGCTTATGTTTTGATATTTATCTATAAGACTATCAAATTCAATAATAATGGATAAATATTTACTGAGTCAATGCTATTTAGTAGGTTAGCTATTGAATAATTTTCTGTTTAACACAAATAAATATACCTACATGCCTTGACAATCTTAACGGTTCATGGCAGAGTTACTAATTAACACAAATCCCATACATTTAGCACAAAAACAAACACATTAGGCCCTTTACGTGCAAGTAAAATAATTATAATTGAATAGCTAGCAAGGGATTTTAAATGTATAATTTATTAGATAAGCCTGAAACAGATCGTGGAACAATTTGTGTAATAATTATAGTATTGTGGTCGTATTCATACCAAAGAGGTCCAAGAGGAAGCCCGATGTCCAGCAGTGACGTCTTACGTCTGAAAAGATGTATAATGAGAAAAGTTAAAATCTTATTAAGATTTAAATTCACACGTGTGACAGCCATGCTAAAGCATATGCTGACGCACTAATTGGGCCGGTTCGTTTGAAGTGATACCACGGGCTCCCGAATACTCAGGGTGAAATGGTTCCTGTACTAACAGTATTTCGCAGAGTGAGTAAGGATATCGGAGGCCCTTAAAAATGCTGCTTACAGCAGTTTAAGCGGTGTAAAAAGTTACACAACCATGCGCAGACTATGACGCGGTTGTTCATGGGCGGTGGTGTTCTCTTACCAAAAAGGAGACTCACCTGCTCCGTTGTCCGCTATAAAATAACAAATAGATTTCATAAGCTTTTGAAGATCATAAAATATCACTAGCTTAGCTTACAATTGTACAGGAATAAAACTTCCTTGATATTTACAGCATAGTAGAGCTTGATCTTTTTAAAATAATATTGGTCACTGCTGAATGTACTTTCCGTATTTTTACATTCATAATAACGTTATATTTAAAATCCTTACAAATTTGTTACTTCCATTGGACTCTTATAAAATTATCCACAATAAACTCCTTCAAGCTTTTATTTATATTTGAATTTTTAACAATTGATCAATAAAATACATCAGCTGTTCTAGTTAGAGCCGCCATCTTGTTTGTAATGGGCTTAAACTAGAGCCCGGCTGTTTATATTTTACACATAACCAAGCTGTGTTTTTTATTTCTAGTTATTATGATAAATGTTTATAAATAATAATTTATTAATAATAAAATAAAATATACAATATTTATATTATAATATTTATGTTAATAAAGTTAATACTTTATGCAATAAGTTTTATTATATAGGTAATTCCTCTAGTTTTAAATTCCTTCTCTATGTCATAATGATTGGACTGACGAAAAAACTGAAGCAGTGTCGATGTCAGTTTAGCGGCTTGACATCTAGGTTTGAAAATGTATTCTCTCTCATATTTTGTCCCATAATTCATTTAAATTTTTTGTAAATTTTTACATATGAATAATATTGCTGTTAATGAATTGACTTATCATTATTCCTTGCAATTAAAGTTTATATTTCTTTAATATAATAAGTAAATAAGTGAAATAATAATATAATATTCAGTGCATATATTTAGAGAACAGCATTCAAGTGTAAATCTCTCGCCTTGACTAAATACATTGTTCAGAACTTCAAAGAATCATATTCATTGCAAGAATCGTGACAATATATTGACATACTGCAAGCAAGGCTCTTGTAGCAAATAAAATCATTATTTGTGTATCCGTATTCGCGAAGGCTACACAATAAAATAATTTTATGAGTTATTCCTGAAATATTAGCGCAAGGTTGCAGTTTTAATTGCAACGGACAGACGGACATTGTTTACGTTTTTACGACTTCCCATCGTTTATGAAGCGCGAACGCATCTAGTGACTATTGTTAGATAATAAAATGAATTGTTTGAACCGATTCTGTAATGCGAAATTACTTTGATGAGTGACTCATGAGGCTCATATAATTTAATTGCGCTTGTGCTAGCTGTTCATGACAGAAGAGGTATGTTTTTTTATTATTCTATAGCGGAAAAATAGCAGGTGGGTCTCCTATATAGTTAAAGAACACCGCCGCCCATGAACAACCGCGCCACAGTCTGCGCATTGGTTGTTTTGCCGGCTTTTTACGCCGCTTAAGCGGCACTTTTAAGGGCCTCCGATTCAACTCAATTCACTCTGCGATTCAATTTTACTCTGCGAAACACAGTAAAAATACTTTTTGACGCTGAGTATTTTGTTAGCTCGTGGTATCACTTCAGACGAGCCGGCCCAATTATTGTGTCAGATGCCATCTTTGACAATGAATGTGACCAGTTATGACCTAATAGTTCAAAATATTAAAAAAATATTATTATTAGTTCAAAATATTATTTAAGGTTTTTAATAGGATTTAAATACTTATTCAATGAGAAGTAACAATGTGAAAAAGCTCTACATATTCGAAAATTTTTAAAAGTTTATTTCTTTATTAAAACTGCGAATTACACAAACCTTAATTGTCAGTGGTTCATACTTATTCTATATTAACAACATGGTGTAACCAACCACCAACATATAAATTCACACTAAATTAATAAAAATAAACATTTTATTTGGATCTCGTTGTATGTACTTCATATTAATTTAGTGCAGATCAAATATATCGGAGAGCAATGCTGAAGCATATGCTGACGCACTAATTGGGCCGGCTCGTCAAAGTGATACCACGAGCTCACAGAATACTCAGCGTGAAACGGTACTTGTACTGTGTTTCGCAGAGTGAGTGAGGATATCGTAAGCCCTTAAAAGTGCCGCTTAAGCGGCTTAAACAACTAAGAGAAATCCATGAATATTAGCGAAATGTATGACCGCACAACGAACGGTCACGAACCTTGACAGAGATTTATTTATATACAGTACAAATGTATGGCCATGAAATATGTGATTAAGGACATCATTTAGTTACGGTAAATATTATTAATTTTCTTTTATTCTATAGCGGACAACTGCACTCAGCGAAAAACAGTAGAAGTACCGTTTCACGCTGAGCATCCTATGAGCCCGTGATATCACTTCGGACGAGCCGGCACAATTAGTGCGTCAGCATGGCTCTCCCACAGGTGTATAGTCGCTCTTTAGTAGAATTAGTTATATGTAATATAAATTTATAAGAAAAGGTAATAGAAATATTTTAAAATGAAAGTGGGAAACTTGGTTCGTCAGCATATGCTTCAGCACGGCTTTCCTATCAACTCTCCCTTGTGTATAATTACAATTAAATATAATTCGTAGGTGACTATATTCTCCAGCGAACACCTCATCACCCGCTTGGACTAGTCCAGATCACTCTGACCAATTGCAAGATTCGTTTCAATT
>DWCF01003881.1:0-18235 GCA_018230265.1 Delias oraia
TGGATGGTTATAATTGGAGTATTCATTAAAATGTGCATAGGTAGGTAGTTGCCACGAATAAGTTGTAACTTATTTTGACAAAACAGCGGCATAGATTAATATGATAGTACATGTACTACTTTTGTTGTACTTGAAACTGTACTTTCTGTGTTTCGCGGAATCAGTGATGCTGTGTAAAAAGCCTCCAACACCAAAGCGCGGACCATGGCGCACGTGGTCCATGGGCGGAGGTGTTCTCTTACCATATAGGAGACCCACTTGCCGTTGTCCGCTAACTAAAAAATATATATACTAGGTTTAAAATTAATTATTAATAATGTATGTGACATTATAGCAACGCTCAGAAAAACAGACTTTTAACGAGTTTTATTTACGCATCAGGAAACAGGAAATCCTTGTTTTTTATTTAATCTATGTCTCGATTTGTCTGCGAGTCAAATATATGATTTTCTGTTTAGCACAACAGCGTATCAAATGTCAATAATATCAAATTATTTCTGAAAGCTGTTCAATTACAAGTAAATAAAATCTTATTTTTCTTTTAGAATGGCATTATCAACAAAAACTACGTACTGCTTACAATTTTTTAAATCACAATTTATACCGTTCATGAGAATTAATGTCTATCTTTGAAAGTTATGACTTTATCTAACAATGTCCTTAATATTTTCTCTTATCTTATATTAACAATAATTTAGGCTTTACTCGGACTTATATCTTTTTTAACAGTTTAATGTATTTTTTTTTTTTTCGGCAAAGATATAACGATATCTGAAAAACATAATTCTCGCGAGGAACGAACTCGCTTCAGACATTACCGATAGGAAATCATTATATTTGATATTAAATTAAATAACCAATAATGAACGCATTCCTTTAATAATTTTGCTTTAAGAGGTTAACGAATATTCTTTATTCTATCAGACTTTCTTCTATCAGTCAAACCTTGATTTTGTTGTATGTAATTACAGAAAAACATATGTGAACAAAGACAACCAGTTTCACAAGCCAGGTACTGTTGTGAAGCCAAGTGAAGCCTGGTGCAGAACATTGGAGGTGATAGCCGAGAAAGGTGGCGATGTCCTTTACAACGGCAGTCTGGCTGTTGATTTTCTGGAAGATTTAAAGGAAGCCGGCAGTATCATCACAGCTGAAGATCTTCTGAATTATCAGTAGGTTCTTTTTTCTAGTTTTTCAGTACCAATTCAGTGTTGTACACACTAAACTGTACCAATTTTTATGAAAGCTAAGGAGATTTTTATGTTAGATACAATTTATTATCTTCTTTTTACCATGCCAATATGTGGCGGCTGGTCTAACACTGTCTGTGTTTCAGTCTGTGTAGAAAACTTTTATAAACTAACACGGTTATGTTTTATCGCAAAGGAATGTTAACATGGCGTACTGGAACGTATTAGTAATAATGAAAAGACCTACATACTTTTTACTAGCAGTCATAAATTCTATCACTAACTATCTATCTTTCTATCTGGTTTAACTGTACTTCATTTCTTGAATTTCAAATCTTTAATCCCTAAATAAATATCAAACAATATATGTAGATTATAAACTCATGAACAAAATATAATTAAAAAGTCTGTATCAATGTACACAGATAGATAGTTTCCACTTTCTAATTAGATTGTCCAATAAAAGTATGGCGAATTCTGCTATAGTATCCTTGATGAAATTTTCTATTTCTTTTTTACATTATAAAATACTCAAGTAAATATATTTTGTAAAACAGATTACTGCTTTATTAATGCTTCACTTGAGACAAAAAAGGGACTGAAAACTTTCAGAATAGATCTGAAAGTTTACTAACAAAAACTATGAATGTTAAATTTATAATATTACATTATAAACTTGCTAAAAAATGCTTATTTGAACACTTTAATTATGCGAATTGAAGAAAAAAATTTAGAACATTGGTAAATAAGCATTATTGTGAAATGAATAATTCGTTAACGATAAATATATGCTTGTAAGAATAAAACTTTCGCAATAACATGTTTACATTAACAGAAATAGCCAACTGAATAATCAATAATTATTAAAGGAGTATGAGTCATATGCTGACGAAACTATAGTCTACATTGCATTATTATTTACTTTGTTATTTAATTTTTTTCCTAACCTAAATATATAATTCTGCTATAGGAAGGGAAAAGATGGATACCCATTATAGCATTTTCAATTTTCCGTTTCAATTCTTGGCACAAATGTCATTTGTTATAGTATAGCGGACAACGGAGCAGGTGGGTCTCCTATTTGGTAAGAGAACACCGCCGCCCATGGACAACCGCGCCACACTCCGCGCATTGGTTGTGCTTCCAGCTTTTTACGACACTTAAGCGTCATTTTTAAAGGCCTCCGATATCCTCACTCACTCAGCGAAACATAGTACAAGTACCGTTTCACGTTGAGTATTCTGTGAGCCAGTGGTATCATTGGTTGGCAATAACTTATAACAAATTATTGAACTCGATAATATATATGTATTCATTTGATATTGAGGCTATCAGCAAGACGTCAATGTGATGTAGGTATTAAAATTGTATTTTAAAAGTTTAACAATCTTTAGATAAACATAAATAGAGTACGTTATTTAGGAGGTTTTATCTGTAATATCATGCTCTATTTTGTTTACTGACATATTTTACATTATTAGTGATTTAATATTTAAAAAAACATAAATTTAAAGAAATTTCATGTAATTTTAGTATGAATTTAAGCGATTGCATTGTATTGTTCTTTCAGAGCACAAATAATTGAACCATTAGCTGTACCACTCAGCCAAGGTGACATACTGTACACGCCGCGACCACCGTCAAGTGGTGTGACACTCGTGAATATTTTGAATATTCTGAGCGGATATAATTTTACGCCGGAAAGCATCAATGGCACAGATAACACAGTGCTTACGTACCATAGAATAATTGAGGCTTTCAAATACGCCTTTGCGACGAGGACGAAAATGGGTGACGTGGATTTTTTGAATTTGGAACAGGTATTTTTATATTGTAACCATAGATTAATTCCTAAAATTATTTACACTATAGAATTATTTTATTTGCGACGCTCAATCAAAACTACCATTATACTGTAAAAAAAATAGTAGTATGAGTAGTATAAGGTAATCAGAAAAACTCTAGAATATTTTTAATATTATCTATTACAAAATACGTACAAAACAAAACAAGAATGTAAATCAAGAGCCATATTATTGATTATTCCTCTTTTTTATATTTAGTGATAGAAAGAATGATATTAAGAAGGATATGCTTGCTTTACTGAGCATAGTTTCAGAAATCGATGCTAAAATGACCTCGCGACGCCCTTAGGATATTGCCGCCCTTTGGGAAGCCCTGGTCTAAGGCATAACTTCCAAGATAGGTATATATAGGTATGATGTACCTATAAAGGTACAGCATACGATATTGATTGTAATAAATAGTAACAATCAGATTTATTATTTCATATGTCATATATAAATGTGAAAGTAATGGATAAATAAATGTAAAAATACAGAATATAGGTAATTAAATATGCAAATTTCTCAAGCCATTTTGCTTCCAGCTTATAGCTAACGTAACAAAAAAGGAATATGGAGCCGAAGTGCGTCACCTAATAAACGATAGCATAACAAGCAATAGCTCATCCCACTACGGTGCTGAGGTGTATCAGGAAACTGATGCCGGAACCGCTCACATATCCGTCATAGGCTATAATGGGGACGCTGTATCTCTAACCAGTTCTATCAACTATTAGTAAGTATAGATTACCTGATGCTCTTCCGTGTGGTTACCGTATCAGAATAGTACCACTCCCGGTCTTCCTAATGGGATGTCGTAAGAGGCGTCTTAAGGACAGTAGCGACCTTCCGAATACAGGAGATGTTCTGCGATCACTAATTTGACTGCAATACGTGAAGATTAATGCAAAACACTCCCCATGAATCGGGGGAGGCCTATGTCCAGCAGTGGACTTGATAGGCCAGAATGAAGTATAGATTTATAAGTATAGACTCATTCAATTGGTTCGACTCGTTCGTAGTGATACCATGGGCTCATAGAATACTCAGTGTGAAACGATATTTGCACTGTGTTTCGCTGAGTGAATGAGAATTTGCCCTTGAAATTATGCCGCTTTAGCGCTGTAAAAAGTCGGCAACACAGCCTAAGCGCGAACTGTGGTTCTTGTATCATATAAGAGAGCCACCTACTCCGTTCTCCACTATACATTACATACATAAAAAATACATTGCAGTTCAAAATATTCGGTTTCATCTTTTTATCTTAACAAAATTATGACTCTTTAATAAACTGAATTCATTGTAAATTATTCAGTTTAAAATTTATTTTATTATATATATTTGTTTGTGTGTATATAGCGGACAATGGAACAGACGCGTCTATTAATCACCGTCGCCCTTTATCAATCGCGATGCAATCCAGTTTGGTTGTATTGCTGGCTTTTTCACCGTTTAAGCGGTATAAATCATTCGACGCTGGTATGCCGTGAAAATTCACAGACTGATATCATCTGACTAAACTAGAACGATATTATCAGACTGACGTACGAGCCGGCCCATGACCATGACTCGCGCACAAGTAAACTTGATCGCTAAGCCACCAATTGCATAAAATTTAAATTAAGTTAATATTGCAATGATCAATGAAATCCCAATTATTAAATTAATAATCCCTAAATTGCCATTGAAGATTATACATTGCTTTACAGCTATGGTGCGGGCTTCACAACAAACAGAACGGGTATAGTCATGAATAATGTAATGAGCGACTTTTCCTTACCTGGTATTGTCAACAAGTTAGGTATGAAGCCTTCTCCAGCAAACTTCATAAAACCTGGCAAACGTCCATTGTCTTCCATGGTCCCTAGTATCATAGTAGACTTAGGTGGAAATGCGAAAATGGTTATTGGCGCCTCTGGTTCCACCAAGATAATAACCTCTGTAGCTTTGGTAAGGTCACACCTTTTATTTGGAAAAAAACCAATGAACTTACTCGAACACAAATTGTTGATGAACATTATGTATAACCAAAGTCATAGGTACATAGATTCATCAACCAATGCCTTATCATATTGCATCTCTCCTATTATATATATTTTATATAGTATAACGAAGAACTGAGCAGGTAGGTCTCCTATATGGTAAGAGTATACTGCCGCTAATGGACTTCCGCGTCACAGTCCGCGTATTAGTTGTGTTGCCGGCTTATTACGCCGCTCAAGCGGCTTTTTTAAGGGCCTCCGATATCTTCACTAACTCAGCGAAACACAGTAGAAGTACCATTACAAATACAACTACCATTTCACGCTGAGTATTCTGTAAGCCCGTATCACTTCGGACGAGCCGGCCCTATTAGTGCGTTAGCATTTGATTCAGCATGGCTTTCCCACTTTAAAATATTAAAATTATTGATTATAAAAAGACATAAAAATAAACCGATTAAAGTAAATAATGCCATTATAATCACAAGTCTTTTCAGGTTGTAATCCGGAAACTCTGGTTTGAACAATCAATCAAAGAGGCCGTTGATGCGCCGCGATTACACCATCAATTATTCCCCATGAACGTGGAATATCAATATGGCATAACACAGGTATATATTTCATTTGTATAATAATTTCAACAATTCAATTATATGAATAAAAAATTAAAAACCTTTCTGTCTAGATAATTGTGGAGAAGTCTGTTATAACAATCATTATTACTATGTAAAATGGTATCTATAGTGCTAAATTTTAGCGAAATACCTTGCACTATAAAAACTTAGTGTTTTATCAAAGTTTTAACAAATTGTTTTTTTTTAGGGTATATTAGAAGGTCTTCGAAATAAAGGCCACGGTTTAATACGGTACCAAGGCAGAGGCTCCATAGTTTGTGCACTCTATAGAAACCAAAGTGCTATCTATGGCAACGCTGATTATCGAAAAGGCGGGAATGTCGCTGGCATGGATTAATTTAAAAAACAAAGAGTTTTTCATCAACATGCATTTTATAAGGATGATTAAATCAACCACTATTAGATTTTAACAATATCGTATTTTTAAGAATTACGTCCAAAGCTAACGACAAGATCTTTTTTTTCTCTATATTTATCTTTTATTTGCTCATAAGGTGATACGAATTTTAAATATTATTAAATTATTACTCATTTGATAACTTAAGTATTACTACTAAAGTATTTATATTACCTAATTGTATTTTATTGTCATCAGAAGTATATTGAAACATTAAATAATATAAAATTAAGTATTACAGATGTACATGTAAATGAGGGTTGATAAAGAATAAATTAAAACTCTTCCTCCTTTCAAGCTTTCAAAACTGAAATATATTACATTTAATGGTATTGTATTTATATATATTTAGTAGCTTTAACAATGGTCTGGTGAAATCTGCTAGAACTATAATTAATTTCCTTATTTCCGTATCTGTAATTCAACGCATGTAGTTCAGAATTGTCCTAGTTGGTGTTAATAATATGGAACAATCTAAACATAACTAGATATCTTTAGGCAATGCATCCATTATGCACAAAGCTAACTATTTTTCTTCCAGCTTTGTAGCCCTCTTTGATAATTTAATGTCACTGATGTATTGTATTCAAGATATTTCAAAAATTTAAAATATATTTTGTTATTTTCGATAAGAAATCTTTCTGTGCCAAGGCAACAATAATCAAGCATTAAAACATTTCTCGTATGCCTGTAAATTAAAAAAATTGTTCTTTCTAATATTTAATCTTTAAAATTTTATTATTATTTAAGCCACAGAATTGATGACTTATGTTGTACACCTGTGTCAACTGAATGTGATTGATACAATATGATAATGAAATGAAATAGGTGCCTATATTTTTGTTTTGTATTATTCATCTTATCTATAAAAATCTCAGAATTCTCTTATTATATATATATTTAAAGTATGACGGTTATTGTAATATTATTACATCTATTAAATATTTATTTTGTTAATATGAAATAAATAATGATTTTCTATTATCAAGTTTATAGTTTTAACCCTAAATTCTACTTGTGTGTAATAGTATGACTAAAAAGTCTTCTTACAAGCTATTGCCCGGTAGATGGCGCTGATATAAATTAAATTGTGTGCAAACAAATTTTGTTACAGTCCTATTATATAAATAATATACTGAATAATATTTCTAACCACTTTTTACAACACTTTTGAATTGATATTATACGCTCAACTTGTCGAACTCTAGGCAGTCTCTTACTCATAATCTGAAATGGTGCGCGGTACCAAGTGTGAAAAACTCTCATTTATCAACGTTGTATTCTGCCTCCATGTTGGATGATGAAATTCAGCCGGTATTAATCCAAACAGACATGACGGGATCCTCAAACTAACATTTCTACCCAATACGAAAGAACCTAGCTGTTTGTCGACGGTTCGAGCCGCTCTACGCTGAGAACGATCTAAACTCTAGAAGCTGAACAACTTCTTAAAGGAGATCTCATAGCTTCACTTCGTCACTGAAAACATTGACTCTAAGCATTTCAATACTCGCTGAGGTGGACAAAGAAGTAAATGCACAAACATTTTTAAGACTAGAAGTTTTTTTCTTCTTATTTTGTGGCCTCTGTGACTAATGGTCAAAATTTTGCCAGTGTTAGTAAGATGATATTTACATAAATAACGACAAACAATTGAACAAGAATATAAAACAAAATTTTAAGAGAGATACATGTTACAACGTAGATATAAAATTTTAACACGTTCACTTTAATTCGTCAATTGTCACTGTCATTTCTCATTACTTAGTGATTGTTTGATTAATGTTGATGTAAAAGTGAATTTATTGATTTATGTTTTGATAAATATATTAGATTTGTATCTATTTGAAACAAAATGTGTAAACAATGTATATCGATGTAATCAAGTAGTGAGGACTGAATGAAAATGGCGACATCAGTTAAAGAGTTTGGTAAAGCTTGGTGGGCCGAACTCTATAATCGTATTATAGGCGCAGTTGTATTTATTGACGACTATAGCTCTGAATGCTTACATTGGGATGGTGGTCTTTTTAATCTATTAGATGGTGGTTCAGTAGCGGTCAAAAGTTTATCACCATTTGAGGTAAGTAAATATTATTATATAAAAAGTTGTTAATTATTACGAAGGCTAAGTTTACCTGATAAAGAGTCATGATCTGTAAATACTCCTTTCGGTAATCTTTTAAATATTTAATTTTTAAGGTTTGTTGCAAGGACCAGCATAAAGCAGTATTCATAACACAGGCAACTGACATTCAACTACAAACCATTAAAGAAATAATACACAACAGTAATTTGACACATTGTATACTTATATCTTGTGTTAGTTTAGATGTGTTATATTTAGAATTGAACAGAGATAAAGATGTAACAGATATAGTAACATCAGGGAAAGCTCCAAATGAAGCCACTAAACAGCTAGAAGGAATGCTATCAGCATGGATCAACAATCAGGTACTCATTTTAATGGTCTAACTTTATAATAATAAATTCATCAAAAAGAAAGTGTTACAGTTTTTGTTAATAATTTAAAATATATATAAATAACTAATTTATTTTAGCCAAGTTCAGTGGAAGTTGTTTATATACCAATATTCACAATATCACCAACAAATATTGTATTTCTTACACCTCCTTATCACAACATTATTCCAAAATATAATGGCAGATTAATACCAGATTCCACATCAATTGACCTATACTCTTTGAAAAATGATGAGAGATCTTTGTTAAGAAGATTAGCTGGTAGTCTGAATACTATGTTGGACTCAATGAATTATAAAGAGGATATTTATTACATTGGACAATACAGTTCTCTTCTTGCTGGGGTCCTAGAAAATTCACCTGTCTGTGTTGCTAGAAAGAAGGTACCTTTGCTGACATAAATCTGCAATTATAAATGTAATTATTTTAAGAAATGAAAGTAGTCTATTTTGAAATTTCTGTTTCTTATTACAGAGTTGTTCTATCCCTGTGTCATTGGTCATAGTTGATAGGACTCTTGACCTTTGTGGTGTGACTGGTCACTCATTAGAGTCTGTACTAGACAAAATGATGGAAGTTTTGCCAAAATTCCCAGGACTGTCTAATGAAATTGCAGTGGATATGTCACCTTTGTGTGCTGCAGATGTGTAAGGAAATTCAATTAAAACAGCAACTATTTATATTTGGCTAGATATAATTTTAAAATGTAATAAATATAAATGGGAAATTAGAAATCCTTCAGATTTCCCAATTAGAACTACCTCAGACAACACCATAACCAGGTTTATTTGGGCCAGTAAAGAAACATCAAAATCGCTTTGGTTGAGTGGTGATGAAAAATAGATAATGTTTGAAAAAAATCTTTAACGAAAACTAAATTATTTTCCAGCATTTCTCATCCTGATGATATTCAACTCAGTCCAGGGTGTCTCTTTCATGCTGATGATGAATCTTGTCTGCAAACATATGATTATATGATCAATAAATCACAAAAGGAAGTCATGTTTGATCTTTATAATAAGTTGTCAAAAATTGATGTACAGAAATCACCAGGACCTAAAATGTTACTGAAAGTCACACCACAAAGTTTGGAAAAGATTATATCAGCATCAAAGGGTAGGCATAATATTTAATGTTATATCTTCAATCATCTTTTCATCAAAGTTTATGTGCCAAAGTTTAGAAATATTTTCTGAAAAAAAAATTCTATAAGTTAAATAATTATTATGGAAATAAATTTCAGTCTTCCATGTTTTATAATACGTAAAACAGCAATTGATTACATAAAAATTTACCGGATTAATAATATAAAGTAATTTACTCTGTACTAGTTTATTTTATTACATTAAAATGAGACAGCCATGTCTCTAATAGTATGATATCACCCTCATCCACGGGTGACTGCCTCTATTTTGGTTGTGTAAAAGTACAAGTACTATAATTATAATGATGAGGCCCGAGCCAGCCTAATTTGTAATATAAAGTTTTTTTCAAGATGGCTGTCAAACCTAGGACCATTGACACAGTAAATTGTGAACCTCTTTTCTAGGGAGGCGAGATGTTTTAACGTTTTACAAGAGTTTATTCACGTTAGGTAATTGATAAATTTCAGGCAACTATGACGTTATAAGCAATCACATGGGTGTATTGCAACAAGCATTAGGAGTGGTTCAGATGCTGAAATCTCCAGGAAGAAGTCAGATGGAACTACTTATGAGCTTGGAGAAGCAGGTTCTCGAAAACCTTGCAGTGAGTAGAGAGTCTACTAGTGTTTTGCACCAAGTGAGTATAACAAGTTATCATATTATTTCATTTAACATTCACAGCAGAACTATGGAAATTATAGATTTATTATTGTTTAAAAAATTTCTATACTAGTGCCAAATATTTATGATGCTGTAATTTAACCAAAGCGGCCGTCGATTAACCATGAGGCTTGAATGGGGTAGGGAGTTGACGAAAATCACGAAATAACACAAGGAAGGTAGAGGGAAGGTCTAGAAAGATATCATGTTATTTATTTATCGTCAAACTCATTGTAATTTAATATAGGTATTCTATATTAATTAATAAAACCTCATGATTTTAATACACGCGACTAATGTTGCTGAAATTCAGTTTTGGTCTTGCATTTGTGCAAGAACAATATGCCTGCAAGATTCTTGCGTCTTGCAGCTACTTTTTTTTGTAATTTCGTGCCACACTTCACGTATCGGTTGTGTTGCCGGCTTTTTACGCCGCTGAAGCAGCACTTTTTTATGGCCCTCCGATATCCTCACTCACTATGCAAAATACAGTACAAATACCGTTTCAAATGCTTCAGCATGGCTCTCCCACAGGTGAATATTACTTATCGTATTTCTCTTTTTTTACAGCTAAGCTACCTCATAAAGATACGTAGAGAAAAAAAATTACCAATAGAAAACTTGTTACCATTATTAGTTCATGTATATTCCCTCGCCGGTACTGAGGTGGAATTCACAACACAGCATGAAGATCAACTCCAGCAAACTCTAAGTGTTGCCATTTTTGAAGATCATAAAAGTCTCTTTAGGAATTTGGAAGGGCATATGGTTACACCAGAGGAGTGTGATCGAATTTCTTCAAATATTATGGAGCTGTTGAAGCAAGTTTCGCAAATGAGGAAGAATTTACAGAAGTATATTTTTTATCAGAATGTTTAGCTTTTTTATGGTATAGCGTACAACAGAGCAGGTGGGTCTCCTATATGGTAAGAGAACACCGCCGCCCATGAACAACCGCGTCTCTCTCCGCGCATTGGTTGTGTTGCGGCCTTTTACGCCGCTTAAGCGGAACTTGTAAGGGCCTCCGATAGCCTCGTTCACTCTGCGAAACACAGCTTTAGCTTTATAAATATTTATCATCATTTATTGCTATAAAAGCAAAGTTACTACAATTTTATCTTTTTTTTATTAATTTTATATTTTATTACTTTAAAAAAAATATTAAGTTTCAATAAATTCACAATATGTAGGTAGGTACTGCAAAATAAAGATGGCATAAAAACTGTTATTGTAATTTTTAGATAATGTAACAATCAAATAAGCACACAGATACGTAATTTATGTTTTTGCATTTAATATAAAATTTTGCAGGTATAACTCGGTACTGAAGCCACGTGAGAGTGGGATAGGCTATGAATACTATGGTGTCCTTCAGCAATTAGTTGATGATTTAGTCAGTACCGATCGACCAGACATACCTGACTTGCGTCATAGAAATGAGGGCATTAAAGATTTGCTGAGAAGCGGGCTCAAGTGAGACTTCGTTGCCATATTTCTTACCACTCAAATATACTTTTGAATTATAGCTATTAATTTTTATTTTTTTCAGCATACTTTCTAGCAAGAAGTCAAAAGTAAAACATCCAATGGACAATCAGACAGTAATTATTTTTGTAATAGGAGGCATAACAGCTTATGAGTGCAAGCAATTACATCGTAGTGTAATCACAAGTGGAATTGATAATAATGTGTTGATTGGTTCAACTAAGTTTGTGAACCCAGTTGAAACTATGAGAGATATTCTAATGTTATAGCAGGCCCAGGTCCAAAACCATTCTATGAAAACATGGCAAGTCTTCAAACGGAGAGCTAAATGGTGAAACCTCATATAAAACAATTTTTTGATAAGTTATCATTATAACTTATCAAAAAAAATATTCAAAAATTTATTCTTGACTCCAAACATACCCAAGCGTTGAAAAAGTTTTCTATAAAACTATGTGTTTACAATAGTTTTGCAAATAACTCCCTTCCGCCTTTTTGTCTTTTGGAATTCGCGGCAATGCACAAAGTACTACCGAGCTCGTATCTGGCAATATATATTATTTGAAAGGAAACCTACACAATGCATGGTTAGTTTCCTTAGTTAAAGGCAAATTCGCTAGAGAAACGTTCCGTGAGAATGGTGTTTGAGGGGAGAGAAGGTACTCTATCACTATGAACCTCGGAGGAGTGGTTTCGACGATTCAGAGCCAGTGAAAACGACATCATGGATAAGCCAGCCGGTGGAACCTGTGATGACGACCAAGCGGTCATGTACAAGTACATGATCACAGACCTCAAGCTTGGAAACACTGCATTAGTAATAGAATATTAAATGAATATTGTATACTTATCTAACAATAAGTTAGTGTGATACGGTATAAATACCGGTTTATTGTAAGACTTCACTTTTAAAATGATGATGAATCAATGGGACAACCAAAAGTAACCCTTTTTCTAATTTAAGTAGACTGTAAAACTGTATTTATTCTAAATAATGAAATATGTATCTAATGCAATGACATTCTACTATCTATGGTATATTATTTATCGATTGAAAATAGAATTTTTAAGAAAAGTTGATTTAAATTAAGTTATATTTTGTATTGTTTTTTTCCTATATTAAATAAAATTATAATGTTAGGAAGCATATTTTTTAAACGCAATGCAATTACAATGCAAGTGAAATAAATAATTATTTATCACAATGCCTTTTAATGTTTAAATAGATCGAAATTTCATAAGTGAGAAACAAAATAAGTTTGATGTCCGTGTCTGTGCAAAGGCGGTCATTGTAGTCTCATCTCCATTACCTACTAAATAAGAATAGTAAAATGTCTCTCAGGCACAAACTATACAAAACTTGCGTCCGACCGTGCATGACCTACGCTAGCGTAGCATTTGCTCAAATCGAACCAACTCACTTAAAAGGTCTACGAAGTAGGTTTGAAGATTCGGTTTACAAGATGTCGACAATCGTGTTTATTGCCGGCTAGAATAATCAAGTTACAAAAGAACGCACGCAGCTGCTTAATTTTGGCAACTTTTTAGTCAATTTTTTTTTTAGTCAATTGTTGTAGTTATTGAGACTGCATGTAAAGCTATGTAGAGTGTATGTGTGTGGAACACGAGCTATAGCAAACAATCAATTGATTTTGACGCTTTAAGAACTTTGTCGTTAAAGCTCACTAGCTTCGTCACTACGTTACATGGAGTTTACACTGTATTTTTAATGTGTACCTACTAAAAACCTAAAGGAATTTGGTTATTGGTTCTGAATATAGTTTCAATCCCTAAATAGACTATACTGCTTTACGACATTTTTGTGTTGAAAATTGATTAAGAGTGCCTAATGCATTCAGAATCAAAGTCAAATCATTAAGATGATACATATTAAACTATATTTTAGATTTTATGCTGAACATGCAACCAATTATTATTAAATTCTATTATTATTATTATTCTATTATTTAATTCTATAGCTTGAGAGAAATTTAAGTTGATAATTTTACTCTTGTTATATTCCTTAGTATCTAATTTATAGTAAAGGATATTTTCAATAAAATTCTCTAGGCAAAGAACTAGCTGTGATCTAATAATGAATTTGAAGTTGGTCATAAAAGCCTAAAATAATATAGTTTTAGAAAATATCTTTATATACTAAGCAGGTCTATGTATTTTTTCTTATTGCCTGATTTATCAATAAATTGTATACAAATGAAATAAATTATTTATTACAGTTATTTTTGTATTACTACAAAAGATGCCATATCAACTAAACAAATAATTTTTAAATAGTATGATATTGTAATACTTGTTTTATGTTATTAAATGGCTCATTAATTTATAATTAATAAAATTTAAGTGAATTTCTATGAGTTGCTTAACCTCTAATGAAAGCTGCCAGGGGTTTAGACAAGATGATACTTATTTCTTAACATGGTAAGGTTATGGTAACGCAATAACTACACCAAATGTCTTTGTCAAATTTTACTGTATCAGCATTCTTATGACAAAGTCCTGGTTTACTGTAAATAAACTACAAACGAGCTAAATCTGTAATTAATTTACCCATACTCATAGATTTATAGCCTTTTATTTACAACTTATTGCAAAGTATAATTTGAAAAACAACACTACATATAAATTCAATTTATATTTCAGTTCAAAAAAAATTAACAACAAATTTTTAATTGAAATCTAGGAATCTGTCACAATTACAGATTAACATTAAAAACACAAGTTTTATATGCTACTAATACAGTTTTGCTGGTTAGAATAACTGGTTAATGCTCATCTTCATAACCACTGGGCAGTGCATTAACACGGGGGTTGTGGAAAAGAGTCTTCTGACCATCACCCCATGGGAATCTCTGAAACAATAAAAATCAATGTATCTTTTCTTATAACACAGACAGACCAGACCCTTGCATAAAAACATTGCATGAAGTTAAATAAAAGTTGAAACTTTTTATTAAATATATATTTAACTTCACACGTTTTAATTTAGATATCTATGATTTATCAGGAGGTTTTTTCTCTTTTCATCATCATAATCATTATTTCAGCTGTAGGGCGTCCACTGCTGTACATAGGCCTCCCCCTTGGACTTCCATGAATACCTGTCTTAATTTTTTTCTCTTTTATTTTATATTTATTATTGTAACTATACCTTAGTACGGATACGCATATATTCGTAAGCTATGAATGGTGGTCTTTCGTGGTGTTCTTCTTGATGAGCGAGGTAAGCATTCAGCATTCCCAAGCCAATGGCTGGAAAACCAACAAAGAAAGACAGGCCTCTCCAGAACTTCCATCCACCTTTAGAAAAATATTATATCTTTAAGATAAGGAAACCTAGGTTATAGTTACATAATTCACCTAATAAATAAACTTACCTCCATGTCCACCAGCAGTAGCCGCATGAGATACTAGCCGGGCATTATTTCTCACATAAGAAACTGCAGCTCGTTGTATGTATGTGGCCATTATTCTAAATTTTAACAACTCTCAGACAAAATCTCACAAACCAATTTTCGAAATGCGAAGAAAATTGAAAATACAATAACTTATACTGTCAGTTGTCAGTTTAGACAAAATCGTTTCCATTTTTATTATAGTCTGTGTCTATCAGCAATGTAGTATATTTTTTTCGTGATTTACAGACAAAAAATGCGTAAATTTTATTGTTTAATTAATCATTAAATGTCTCAAAATTCGTAATTTAAAAGAGTTAAGATTGTACTGTGTTCTCATAAGTTATTTGTTTTGATTTTTCCACTTAATATTTATGTAAAGTTCCTTTTTAAGTTTAATTTTTTGATGGAGGGGTCTCACCTAGGATATGCGGTCCTCCGCCAATGGACACTGCCAGCTCTTGCACGGATGCGTTGCCGGCCAGTTAACCTAACCATCTAACGCTAAATTAGAATAAGTAATATAGATTTTTTATTTGTATTATTTTTTCAACTGAGTTTACTATGGCCGAATTACATGACAACAATAAACACTATTAATGTTTTCTTAAATATGATTTTCAAATAAAACAAAAAGCAAATATAACATAAAGAAACGTTTAACTGTAAAATAACATAGTCTCGTTTATAATTTTTTTTTAAATTAATTAAAATTATATATCTATACGTAAACTTTGATTAAAATTATTAAATGGCATGTCTGCATCAACAACTGGGTATCTATGACCTTCTCCAAGTTTCTGAATCAGAATTTTTGGAGAAACCTGCAAATATATAATAAAATAAAAATAAAAGATCTCTGAATAATCTATTGCATAAATACGATATGCAGTTATATGAAAACAAATAAATTCTAGAATCATACTTTCACGTCTTAATCAATTATATGATATTGCAGGGACAACGTTAAACATACAATGCATAAAAATAAATACATATGTATACGTAAAGTAAATATTAAAAGTAATGCTTTTAAAACATGAAATTAGAAAGAATAAAAACAAAATGGACCTTCTTTGTCTTTATGTCATCAAAGTTAAATCCCATGAAAAATGCAGTCTGTTGGAGCTGCCGTAACGTTTTGAGACGATATTGAGGGTTCATTTCCAACAACTTCATTAGTAGACCGCGAGAGGCTTTTGACAATTCTACATTTGGTAAAGTACCAGGAGTTGGTAACTCTTTCCTTGGAATAATAGTTTTCGTAACACTGAAAAAAGGTGCACTCACATAATAAGATTTATAATTAGTTTTCCATATTAGCCTTAATAAAATGAGCCTAAATAAACTAATTTGTTTCTTTAGGACAATGAAAATAATTAAATGTTATTCATTGTATTACATAAGACGCCGCACATTTGTGGCACTTTTGCTTCAAAATTTCTGTAGGAGTTTGGAATTTAAAAACGAATCGCAAAAATTTATAAAAACTTAATACAATTTCACAAAGATCTGGTAAATGAATTATATATTGCTAATAATTGGGGCTCTAAGCATCACGTAAGCAGATTCATTTTAAGCTAAAATTCAATAAATCTAAATTAAAGTACTTAGTATAGTCAAAATGCAGTAAACAATGGCAAGTATATAAATGTAAAAAAATACCTGTCATCCTCATTGTTTTTAATTTTCGATTCATCCTTAGAATAAACTGCTGGTTCTGGAAACTGAAAAATATATTATATTATCCAGGAGAATACAGAATCTGAATGTAATGTGAAAAAATTAAAATAAACAATAAATTGTAATAGGTGAATAGGTATAGCGGACAACGGAGCAGGTAGGTCTCCAATATGGTAAGAGAACACCGCCGCCCATAGACAACCGCGCTACAGTCCGCGCATTGGTTGTGTTGCCGACTTTTTACGCTACTTAAGCGTCATTTTTAAGTGCTTCCGTTCACGCTGAGTATATTGTGATCCCGTGGTATCACTTCAGACGAGCTGGCCCAATAAGTGCGTTAGTATATGCTTCAGCGTGATTCTCCCACGGGTACACCATACATCAAGAATGTCTAAGGGATCTAATAAACCTAAATATTAATTTTTCAGGGCATTTAAATTTACAATATCAAGTATAATTTAAACATTTATTTCTAAAAATCTAGAACTTGAAATTTGTTAAACTTTTTGAACTTTGTTAAATATCTTACCATACATAACATGCAACCATTCTGAATCAAGAGTATGTAAATTTAAATATTGATAGACATCCTCAAAAAGGTTCAAAAAATCGACCGAATCTAATAATTTAGAAGACTCGCATGGGTGTTAATATTGTAGGGTTTTTGCATAATCCACTACGGTGTATGGAGACCGGCGTCTGAGAGCGTCTGCTTGCTTTTTTGTCAAAGAAAAAAAAGCGCCCCCGACCAGCTAAAAATAGGAAACCTGCCCCTTAATTGCACACTTGGAATGTGCTACACGTATAACGATTGAGTTTATCAAGATAAATGCTACTTAGGTACGTCGCAGACACAACAAGCCTTCTGTATTGGCGATTATCTAGTCTATCTTTAGCTATTCTAACACAAAATTTATCGTGCTTTCAAGTGAAGTGGACCAATCGTCTTATTCATAATCACTACTTCGTGATATTTCCAAATACCTCAAAGGATTTATGCATATATTTTGTAGCACCATTAACATCTTTAACAAATACACAATTAGCATCAAATTTAATTGTAAAACCATGAACAATTTTTGTTTATAGGTCAATTTCTATCAAAGTGCTTTCATGATGCGATCAGATAAGGCCTGGTTTGCTTTATATCAAAGCCAAAATATTAGCAGTAGAAATATTTCGCTGTGTATATAGATATAGGCACACCAAATTAAATATTTTGCCATGATTACGCCGTTTTCCTCAGTGCCTGAAGACGAAAGTCTTCAACCAGTGCGTGTTGCCAGTGTTGACATATGGATCTGAAACGTGGTCGCT
>DWCF01003882.1:0-18229 GCA_018230265.1 Delias oraia
ATCCTCTCGCAAGAAAGGCATGCTTGCATTTCTTAATGTTAAATAAGTATTGCACTACTTACGTTATATGTTAAATTAAGAATAAAATATCCGTTCAACATTTATATAAGTCAATCTGTAAGAAACTGACATTTTTCTAGAGAATTCGTAACTATGGCAACAGTAATTCGGGCCATAACAAATTTTTTTCACTAATCAAAAACCATGAATTTAAGAACGTAATAATAGGCGTCAAAATATTTATTTACTTTGCCATGAATAATGGAACAACTATGGTAGAGTGGAGCGGGATTTTCGATCGTAAATTCTTATAAAGTATTCAAATAGCAAACCATTTTGATTTATCGTAATTGGATTTTTTGCTCATCAAAATTAATGATTTATGAACGTTGACCAGTTGAATACACTCAAATATTAAGAATCTTCTATCGGAATCGTATAATGAAGAAAATATTTATTATAAATATTTATTTTTAATATCTATTGATTTTTATAAATAAAAATCGTTTAGTTATATTTATTTTCGAATAGGCAATAGGACACGCAGATGCCATGATGGTAAGAGATCTTTTATTATGGCCTAGCGGACAATACAACAGGTGGGTCTCCTATATGGTAAGAGAACACCTCCGCCCATAGACAATCGCTAACCGTGCCACGCTTTGTTTGTTTTGCCGGCTATTACGTACGTACGTAGAGATGGCTCTCTACGAACTTATTACGTAGGAAGTCCTCGGCAACTGCTGAGTGCAGTTGCCGAGTACTCAGTGTTGCTCAGTGAGACACAGTAGGTGGTATCGCCTGGACGAACCGATCTATCGCGCTAGGATTGCTCTCTTACAGTTAAAACAGTCTTAAGACACTCTCCCAGCCACTATCAAGCACTTCTAAAGTCTAATAAAATCATATATTTTATTCAGGCAGCGGATCGAAAACGATATTTCACGGTCGCTCACAAAACGTTTGCCATGAGGTAATAAAACTAACATCTCCAATCAATTAACATTCAAGATAATCATTTTGCCTCCATTCTTAGATTTATAAATACCATTGTCTGTCATAGCAAAACTCATTCAGTCACCAACGTACCTGTAACAAAAAAAAACATTTTAATAACGTAATAAAATAGAGAATCCTTAATTCCTTAGTATAAAAATGTATTTTTATAATGGGAATACAATCTTGCACGTTAACAAACTTTATTTAGGTAGGTACAACTGAAAAAATATTTTGTAGGTACAACTGAAAAAATATTTTTTCAATGTTAAGATTACTTCTCAGTAAATGATACCGATAGTCGATAGATTTTTTAATGTGGGTACAGTATGTATGAACGGTTGTGCGTGCATATAAATTATACTTTTTTTATGGTCTAGCCGCTAGCAGGTTACAGAGCAGATGGATATCCTGTTAAGAGAACACAGCCGTTGTGTTGCTGGCTTATGCCGCTTAACCTGTATAATTTCATGAGCCTTTGATATCATCACTCACTAAGCAAACCACAGTACAAGTACCGTTTCACGCTCAGCAGCGGTACAACAACATTTAAAAATAGAATAAGTATAATCAGATTAAGAAAGAGGAAAATCCATGGCTAATATGTCTTTTAAATGAGTTCGTGTCTCGTGGCTGGAACGTTAATATAAAGTATTTATTAGCTTCGTAATTTGTATCACCTAAGCGATATAATTAATTATATTACATTTTTAAAATTTATTCGATCTTTGGCAGAGCTTAACAGTGGTCGGGTGAGTGCCTTAACAATGTCTTTCTAACGCACTATATGGGCCGGCACGTCCAAAGTGATACCATGGGCTCACATAACCAGTGTGATATACTGTTTTTACCACCACTCAGTAGTGGGTGAGTAGAAGTGCATGCAATGAGTCTATTTAAATAAAGATATCTTTTACTGCCAAATTATACCAAATTAACTGATGAAGCGGCGTAAACAGTTGTGGCGCGGTTGTCCATGTACGTCTGTTACACTTTTGTATAGTTATAATTATTAATGCATTAGCCATACGTACTGTTCAATGAAACTAGAAAGTCGTTGCAACTACCATTTCCCTCGGATATAGTTTCTTTATTGAAACACTATTATTTATTAGACTTTCTAAATTGCAAGTGTTATCTGTCTGATTAAATACGGCAGGACCATTTAACACGTTCCGACGTTTGTATAATCTGTTTATTTTTAGTAAAGATCGGGACCCAAACAAACGCGAGGATCATCTAAGTTTCATCCGTAACACCTCGATGTTTATCGTTGCACAACTGAGAGTTTTTAATGTATTCGGTGCCACCACTAATCTGTGGCAACTGCTGCCTGCAGAGCTTTCCAAAATTTGTTTGAAGGTCGTTTAAATTATTAGAATAATGACACGTAAATATACTTTGTTTGTAATAAAAAATAAAAATACTCCTAATTTCTCAATTAGGATTTATAATCACTTTTGAACGTCATTGACTCTACTACCGGTTTCAAACCTACCCAGACCTGAGAAGAACCGGCGAAACAAACTCAGCTGAAGTGTTTAGGCCATTTAATTTTATATTAAATTTTTTTTTAAATTTCCTAAAAATGCGTTCGCCTTATTTCCACGGCGTAGCGTCATCAATAAAAATATCTTATTCTATAATACACTTTGGTACACAAACGTTCCCTAACAATTAAAATACGTCGTAGATATTAAATGTGCAGTTTAACGCCATTAAATCCCAATTTGCAAGTAGCAAAGTAACTTAGTAAGACCAAGTGTTAAATATATCTTATGTGAGGATCTGATGAATGAGTAATGAATCCAAAGATCATATTACAAGGGGAGTTTGAACGGTGCGATTTTGTTTGTGGTATCAAACAATTACGCAGATTAATTATTATTGATTCGTTTATAATATTTACATTTTTAAACAAAATGGTGTCCAAAATATCGTTTTATTTCCATGTTTTAAAGTCGAGCTAGAACATAGTAAAATCAATGTAAATAGAAAAATATTGTGGATTTTTTTGTAATCCTCGTAATTATAACATTTTTTCTTTCGATAAGAACCTTCTCAGCCGTAACGAAAATATTTTACATTTGGTGCTGATTTTTTATTTACCTATAGATCTATATACATATCTTTATATTTTTGATGTTTGTGTGGAACCAGCTGCCTGCAGAGGGCATTTCAAAAGCAAGACGACTTGAGAACCGAAAAAGACCACACTTGCCTGTGGACTACTTATAGTAGGCGAGGCTCTTTCTCGTTTGCCTCCCGCCTGTCATAAAAAAGTGGTCATAAATGTACTTATAGGAATTTAATGATTGTATGAAAGGAGCGGTATGTAGATTAGGCGCCTCATATCCCACAGGAACACAAACGCGATCATATAAATAAGTACAAATTATTATAATATTGAGTTTGGCAAATATCCATTCCCATTGGATATGCTGAATGACGTCACATCCGTTTGTTTGTTATTCCTTACCTCAACTAACACAGCAACGTGGCATTTATCAATTGCTTATTGTAATTACGTAACCTATATTTTAAGATGCATTTAATAAATAGTTACATTTTTGTTTGTAACTAATAAAGAACCTTGTGACCGAGCGGAGATGTAAGTTACAAGCTTACATTATAAAGCTTCATAGCATTTTAACACCATTGTTTTAATAACACTGCTTAACCCGTGGGAGATCGATACTGAAGCATTATGCAGACGCACTCAATAGGCCAGCTCGACCAAAGTCATACAACTGGCTCACAGAAAACTAGCGTCAAGGAGTATTTCTACTATTATCCGCACACGACATGTAGAAAGCCGACAACACAACTACAGCGCGCATTGCGGCGCGGTAGTCCGCGGGCGGTGGTGATCACTTACCATAGAGTTACTGCCTGCTCCGTTACCGCTATACAATAAAATAATTCGTCTAAGTTGCGTTAAAAGTCGATATCACAACCAAAGCCCGGATAGCGGCAGATGCATAGGTAGGCTGTAGTAGATCTATCCCTGCCGAGACCCCTAAACATGTACGTAGGTATTAAAAAAATGTAATACTCATTAAACAGCAGACGCAAAAAAGTTTTCATATTTTTATTCATACAAACCCGAATAAAATTCAAATTATACAAAAAGGTACTCAATTCAATATTTAAATAAAAACGCAGCGTAACCCACATTCCGTCTCCTTGAACCATTTTCCATTTTACTATGCATTAAATTTTATTCTCAAATTGTAAAGCTACTAATAAAAATACATTTAAATGTTTTATAAATGTATTTTGATATTTACATTTAAATAAACTGAATTAAATGTATTTTTCTTCAGCTAATTCGAACTTAATTTGTTCTCCTAAAGTCAAAATCCCAAGCGACAGTAATGCTTGAGAACTCTAGTACTTTTCAGTACGACCTAGATATTACCTAGTGATAAATGCGATAGAAAATGCTAACCAACATATCTACCCAAGGCCTAAAGAGTCTTTAGACTATAGATTCATCTTCGTAGTTATACCATTTCATTTGACATTTTTTTTTAATAGGGCGGTAAATGAGTTTGACCCTCATCTACTATAATAAGCGCTCATGGACAGGCACACTTATTTTTTAAGTTTTCCTAATTTTAGTGCTTGCAATTACCTGTGCGTGTACCTATTTCCACAATATGGTGGCACAAAACGCCTTAAAAACGTTCTGTTATGGAACGACAAACATTGAGATAATACGAATGAAATTATAATATTCTGTTCCGATATTCGAAGAAGAAATTCAGCTGCAGGTATTCATCTAAACAGCTCCTCAGAACACTCACCGTGATAAATGCGATTAAAGATGTAGAGAACCAACATCGAAAGGTACTTTTGTGTTTATGACATCACCCAAACATATTTGCGTAGCAGCTACAGGAGGTCACAGTTATGTAATATACGTTTTAAACTGACCATGGCAACTTGAATGAGACACTTATCAGACCGGCACTATCGCTTATTTAATTCACAATGCACTTTGTGTTATGGCATTTAAATCATATTATAGCGCGTTTCCTCACATACTTCCTATTTTCTATAGCAGTGTTCCCCAACCTAGGGTCCGGGAGTATACGCTTAGAGGTCCTCGGAGGTCATCTCTGGATATGTGTCGTACTTAAATGCGAATAACTACAATAATAATATATATAATATGATTTTTTTGTTGTTTATTTTATTAAGAGGACTGTCCGTGGCTGATATCGGATGGGAACCGCTGTTCTACCGTGGGTTTTATCTAAAACAGCATTTGACTCTCATTCTAATTGTGCATTTAAAAGAAAGCGGGAAAAGGCACGTGAATCGTCTTGATGGTAAAACACTCCGCTCATGTACAACCACGCGACAATGCGACTTTTGTTTGTGTTGCTGTCTTATTACACCGCTTATGCGTTAATCAATTAATGCGTCAGCATGGCTGTCCCACGGATAACACAATGTTAAGCCATTCGCCGACCACTGTCAAGCCCATCCTAAGACCGAATAAACAATACATTTTTGTTTCGGACCGGGATTCGAACCTTATCGATACCGCTGACTAGTAGTAGAAATATAAAATTAAATAATCTTTGTATAAAATAAATTCTGTTGTATTTGTCCATGACATAAAAATCTTTATACAAAAATTAAGTTGATAAGCACGCATATTTTCATAAAATTTCCTTAAATTATGTCATCCGTTGAAGGTGTATTGTGGTTGACCGCAAATTTATTGCTCGGGGAAGTATTTAACGTAATATTATATTACAAAAGATTATGAGCTTTAGATGGCTTATTTTTTACTATATAATCTTAACATATGAAATTGGGATGTTATACCTTTAAAGCTTTTTTATCTTTCCAATTTACTTCAAATGAATTTAAACAGTTTTATCACTAACGTCAGACGTTGTTTGCAATGGATCCGCTTCAAAAGAAGCCTTCAAGTCTTTATTATTAACTTTGATTTCCAGCTATCTAGGGGTCTTGTTCAACATGTCGGAACTGTTTCATCAATTCTGGGACGTTTTACCCGAAGAGGCATTATTTGAGATCAAAGGAGGCACAATAAAACGCCAATTTCATATGTAAGGACCTAATAATTTATTAGCTACATACCAAAACGATAGATATTGTAATAATTCATGTTTTTTTGTAGGTATTTATATTTTTCATATAATTCTACTGGATTTAATTCGACAGATGGGAACATTTACACAATTCTCGTTGTCCAAAGGCAACCGTGGTCTCTTATTAGAAGGTAAGAGACCACGTCCCTGGCCCTGTACAGGCCTATATATACGTAGATCTATAATGCGCACACGTTAAATACTTTTTTATACTACACACATGACGGCCACGTGATTGAAATCGAAACAGGGGTCGCACAATGCCAAACAAAACAACGTATTAGATAATCGTACTATGAATGGATGCTACTTCCGTAAGGCGTGCTAAACACGAATGTGTGTAGTGATAATTGCCTGATAAATGCCGTTTTTCTTATAAACCATATAATTATAATAGATTATTTATTTATACATCGGTGTAACGGTGGTATTCTTACTGAAATAAGACAATATTTCAAGTGTTCCTTGTCAAACTCTGTGACAAAAAGTAAACCTATAGAGGATAAACAAATGATGGTTTCCAAAACAGAAATACATGCGTAAATAGATGTATAAATTTAAAATTAGAATTCCAAAGCAAAGCAGAGATATCTGAGATCAAAGTAGCTAGGTACGACGAAACGCCAATTTCATATTATGTAAAGACCTAAGATTTACTTAAAAGCGTTTACGCTGCCCCGGCAAAAAGACTCCTAATAAATACTGTGTCTGATCGAAAATTAGTAAATAAATGAAACGGTCGTTGGCATGCGATAAGACATAATTGGCAGTTTACATAAATTATTTCCTCAACTCAAATATTTAGCGATATTCTTGAACGCTATGCTATCAGTACGGCGGGGTTAATACAAGCCAGTCAGTTTATACAAATTAAATGATAAATAAATAAATAGGTTTTAATATGATCAATAATTTCTTTCATTTTCAATCAAAATTATACTCTTGGTTTATGAACAGTAGCTACATCAACGCTACAAATTAAACAAACATATATAAAATCATAGTTCTCTTATTCGAATTGATTTATAATTGAAATTATTCATTAAGGGAATTATACTAGTTTTTAATAATAAGTGATTCTCGGAATACAACATAAAATTGTTCAGCAAATAAAGCGCCAATTACATAAATTTTGTATTTATTTGGTATAGATTTTAACTTGACATCGAAAGTGTCACTTGACGATTGACATATCTCTTTATCTGTCCATCAATCACGCGATTTTTCATTTAGTCCATCTCGCCTTTTATCACCAAATATCATATGTGGTGATATTAAAGACTAACTTCTCCATACAACAACACGTGTATTTTTATTACCTACAAAGAATCTCACAAATATTCGAACACTATGTGTAAATACACACACATAACCTACCTATAAAGTCTAGTTTTATTGGATTCTTAAATTAAGGAGAAATAATAAAAAATCTAGACAGAAATGTCGCTGATTGTTCTTGATTAGCATATAAAATTTATATGCTAATCATATTATATTAAACATGCACTTTATTACGTGTATTTACAATATAATATATATTAGAATACCATATTAGACCTTCACTTGTGATTTATCGTGACGTCTGTCAAACCCTTCCTCCGTTTAAAGCGACAAGCGATGAATGGATAGCCTCCTCCTTCGAATGGCGTTTAGCACGATCAGTACTAGCCTTCCTAAATAACGGTGCGTGTTGGCAAAGCGCATGGTGAAGTCGCCTGCTGACATCATATCGTGGCTCCAAATTCAATGTCAGCACTCAATGCCGACCCATTCATCGACTCTTTTAAATATTACGCATTCAGACTCGTTAGTGTTTTCTATTCTTAATTTATTTCAGTACTAGTCGACCCGGTAAATTACCCTACCTTGTCCGACTTCCGTGACACTTACATATAATTATATCATTTTACTCAATATAGTCTAAATATTAGTCGGATGAGGTTTTTTATTACAGTTTTATTGAAATTCGTTCACTAGTAACAAACAAACATCTACATATACGTTAACATATGTTCAATGTTTGTCGTTCCACAACTGAGCGTTTTTAGGCCTTGTGGAATCAACTGCCTGCAGTGATATTTCCAGACTGATATGACTTAAGGACCTTCGAAAACAGATCATACTTATCCTTTAAAGGCCATCAACGCAACCGCGACCCTGGGATTGGCTGGGAGTGTCCATGGGTACAGGATCGCTTATCCTAGGTGAGCCTCCTGCTCCTTTGTCAGCGTTCTCATAAATAATAAATAAAAAGTTTATCACATTCCACAAATTAGACCACTGTTGTCAGAGAAAAACCCATGACGACCCCAAGGGATAGTAAAGACACCAAAAAAACAAACAAATTTTATTGCAAACATTGAATTACAATTCAAAAAAATTCTACAAGTGTCTTGCGCTACTTTCCGCGAGCTAATAATATCATAAAATTTAGCTAAGCCTTGACAAACTTTTATTTTTGAACCCACCAGAATCTTGGTACACGGCTGCCTCAATGACCCAGTATCTCAAAAGCAAACTGCACACAATAACAATCTGCATAATTACGTAAGCAGTTGACGCAACTCTCGTTGACCTTCACCTGAACCGGTCGTAGAAACTCAACTCATGTGTACTTTAAGAATAAAGTTGAAGAAACGACTCGTTTTCCTCAGCGATTCTCTTTAAAATACAACTTGTTTAGGTTTTGTAGCAAATTCAGAAGGAAAAGAATTTAATATACTTGAAGACTACAACATTACATATGTCTATCTATAATATAAAAATGAATCGCTGAGTGTGCCGTTAAGAGCAAATAACCCGTGGTGGCAAATAACCGAAGTGATACCACAGACTAACAAAATACTCGAGTGTGAACGTGCTTAAAACTGCCGTTTAAGCGGCGTAAAAAGTCGACAAAACTACTATTCGCGGAGTGTGGCCTATGGGCGGCAGTGTTGTTTTTATAAAAGTAATTCAGTATATATCTATTAAAATATTCCCACGCAGAGGACGGTGATCCATCTTAAAAGAAGCAAAGGTCATGCAATAATTGTGTCATCAAATCATTATTAAATGCGTGGGTAACAAACAGGCTGTGATGTCACGTTTTTATAGCTTATTTGAAGAAGATGTATGAGTGCCGGAATAGTATCTTCATTCTTGGATATTGTGAACAGAAAAAACTCATTATTTGATGGATATATTATGAAATGGGTCTTTAGTTGGAACTAAGTACAGTTAGGTCACAACCCATGAAGACAATATTTTAACGCTCGCAGGGCCGCGGTTGCGTTGCCGGCTTTTAAGGGATATGTATGCTCTTTTTCTAATATACTAAAATTGATTTTTTTTTAAATATTTTTTTTTAAATATTTAAATAAGTTCGATTTAAACTAGCCTCATAGATAAATGGTCTTTTTTGGTAGCCTTAAGGTACCCATAGCGGATAACGAATATTGTATATATGGTAAGAGAGCGCTGCCGTCCATGGAATACCGCACCACAGTTCGCGCTTCGGTTATTTTGCCAGCTTTTTTCAACGATCATCTATCTTCTCTCACTCAGTAAAAGTACCAATTCACGCCGGTATTGTGTCTGTTTGGTTGCTTTCTACGCCAAAAACTTCTTCTTCATAAAAAAACCTCGAAACTATATCCAAACATCATTGAATTGGCGACAGCAAAACAACTAACTTCCTATAACTTTTATAAGAAGTTAGCCGTGACACGATTCAGCTTTGTGGCGCTCGGCGATAACGTTCTTATCAAATACGCATTCGAAACAGACATTTTTAGTTTAAAATTAAGCCGTTGCGTGTCTCGAGATGAAAATTAAACTTTAATAGGTAAATTTTCAATAAGTGTTAATAAAATTACTTCTAGTTTCGACACACATGTTATTCAAATATAGGTCGGTAACCCATTGATTAACGTTTTAAACTATTAATACAGTACTGAATATGTTTACTCGACATCGCTAATGATTAATAATAGTGAAGGTTTTGTAATAATAATTTACACACCCATATGTCTACATACTTGTCACCAAAATATAGGTCGCTAACCCATTGAGGAACATTTTAATGGTAATAAATATTTTTACTTGACATTCTTGTGCTTGATACAAAGAGTGTATGTTTAATGTAATAATATTTGTTTATTCACAAATACGGCTCTCCAATGGGTAAAAAAGTGATAAGAAACTCGTCCGGCCACTGTCAAGTCCATCCAAAACAATATTAAAATTGCAGATTTTATTTCGAAACGAATTCAAAGTAAAATAATATGCAATAAGAAAACAGTGGCATTGAAAACTCTAGTGTAAAAAACTTGACCTTAACAAAATATCAATGCTAACTGGTTTTATCTTATTTCTACGTTCTGCAGTCTAGCTTCATAAATATTTTAACACCGAGGATTCCTCCGAACCTCAACGCAAACATCTGGCAAGGGCCTGGCGCGGGAGCCTCGGAATATTCTATTTTCTCATTATTATCTTTTCCTTACATACTACCTATTCATTTTTTAAATGATATTATTAAGTTAATCTATGCTCAGTCCACGTTTTGTTTTTTTTATTTCAACGGTGGCTAACGAGCAGGAGGTTCACCTACGGTAAGCGGTCCTCCACCCATGGATACCCTAGCGCTTGCAGAGCTGCGGGTGCGTTGCCGGCCTTTAAGGAATATGTACGCTCTTTTCTCGAAAGTCCTCAAGTTGTATTGGTTTGGAATTACCCCTGCTGGTAGCTGATTCCACAGAGAGGTGGTGCACGGAACAAAATGCCTTAAAAACGCTCAGTTTAAAATATGCACATAATAATAACAAGAAATTGTGTTAATACTAACTAAAAGTGGCGTCATTGGAGAAAATAGCACGGTGCAGTCTGTTGCCGTTTCTTCGGCGCGTTGAAACGGTGTAAACTTAGTCATACTTATTTTTTGACGTCAACAACTATTTTAAATAAATAGAGATTAGATTTAGAATTGTAATGATAAATATATAAGTTTATTGATCGCTCGGAGAATTTGTTGTAATAAATATATTTATAAAATTATAATATAAGAACAGACCTTAAGAATATTAATTTAATGGGTATAATTGTAAACTTAAAAATCGTAAAGTATGAATCATTAAAACATTTTAATATGTATTTTAAAATATATAAAAATTGCGGTATTAGAATCATTAATGTATCTTATAATTTATTCAATATAACATTTTTAAAAAAACGCCTAAATATTACAGGGCTAGCCAATAACTAAATGACGCAGAAATTTAGCCGAAACTAAAAAATTATGAATACTACTTTATAAATTATTTACTATGTTAACTACATCATTGTCCGGCCGAAAGTAAAGCAGGTTAAAGAAATTAACATCAGTATTATCTTCTAGTACCAAGAATTGAAAGTAGTACAAATCCTTGACCAATGATTATGTAAGAACCCAGAGAAAACTATATAAAATATGTAAGATGTTATTAGAGCGAGAGGTATCAGGTTCGATTCCCGAAACGAATAAATATAATTGATATATTATTCGGTCTATGGAAGGGCTTGCTGGAACTGACGGGCCTGTCAAGCATGGCAGCATATCCTTCAGCGTGGTTCTCCATATTCTTCATAAACAGAATTTATTAATATACCTACACTTTTTTATAATTATTGAGCAAGTAAATTATAAGAAATATATTACCGTATACTCATTCAGTACCTGGCAATTGGTGACATCATCGTCACTTGAATTGAATGTCAATTGGTCCGCACGTGTAGGTACGAGACGCGTGGACAGGACATACTTTTACTTCATACTATTTCAAACTTCCATACAAAGACGACTTCCGTATATGATTAATTTAAAGACGGCGACTGAGGGTTATTAGCCTCTTCGATACCCGCAAAATTGTCAAGATCAATGCATTTTTAAAACTATCCAACTAAAACGCTGACGCCATTTTGTTTAATTATTTTAATTTATTTGTTGAAACAGCTTCTCTTTGTTTGTGTGAATATTAAAGTTTTTCTTTCTTTGTGTGTTTCTATGCGGAAAACTGAAAAAATCACCCAATCACTTGTTGTGGAGTATTCAGACGAAACTGTAGATATGCTACCGCTACTTAATTTAGCCTTTCCATTTATGTAATTTCTAATTATTGTTTTGTTTGGATAGGTCTGTTTAAATTAAAATCGAGTCGCATTATCACTTGTCTAGTATCACCACAATCAAACAAACAAAAATAAATATTTAAATATAATCCTCTCCTGAGTCGGTCCTCATGTCTGAGGATCGTGGTCACAATCAGTTTTTCTAAGCTCTCGTCTCCGCGGCGTGCTGTGTGACCAAAGCATGACAGAATACGTTGAATATAATTCAAAAAAAATACTGACACGAAAAATCGTAACCAATTACTACTTCAATAGCTTTCTCTTTTCCCTCATTTTAAAAGTATGTCTCGCTCACGCGCTTTGTTAATTTTTTCGAACAGCGATACAAAATTCTATATTCGTATTTTGACGTCATACATATAAAACCTTATAGTTTCTTAAAAATTAACAGAAAATTTTATTTAATTTGCAATGTAAAATAGCCTGGGAGAATATTTATCGGTCATGGGATCTCGTCCTACAATAATATGTGACTCAGAGACGATAAATTTAGAATATAAATTATTAGTGAATCATGATAGAGCTATGTAGTGAAGTTAAATCGTTACTAGTGGCTTAATGGATTTAATTAAATAAACAATTGAACACTGATTAGTATGAGGTCGGTATGATTTCACTCAGATATCATAACTGCGAAACAGCACCTACGAGTTTTATTTGCACACTGGCATTCTGTGAGCCCGTGATTAGCGTCAGCGTGGCTCGTCCACAGGTAAGACAGTATTACTATTGTCGCGCTGCCACTATGTAGCCTTGGCCAGTATCCTTTTAAGCATAGAATAAATTTTTGGAAGGCCTCGTACCTTAGTGGTTTAATAAGTCTACCATGAACCGAGAGGTATCGGAACCATTACAAATTATAATTTAATTTATATTTATTAGGTCTCTGGAAGGGTAATTGGGCCGGCTCCGAAGTGATAGCACGGGCTCACCGAATGCTCAGCGCGAAATAGTAGTCGCACTTGAAACGGAGCTTCTACTGTGTTTCGCTGAGTGGTAATCAATAAGGATATCGGGCGATGTTAAAATGGGGCTCAAGCCGGCGCCGCGGGCGGTGTTGTTTTACCACATACCCACCCGCTCGTTGTCCGCTATACCATACAATTTTGAAAACAAAATAACTCTAATCAGACGAGGCTCCTAAAATATATTCTCTTTGTTTTAGTCAAATAAGTATCCCATTAAAAATATACGACATCCAACGAACTCCTTCACTAAATGGATGAAGCCGTGAGCGAAAACAATAGACATAAATGAGCCGGTTCATCGGGAGAAACAAAACATCGCTAAATATACACGGATGACACAAAAAACCGTTGACACAGCTCTGAAATGAAGATGAGTGCATTTGTGCGAGATCAAAATAGAGCACTTCAAAGATCCTATATATTAACTGAGAAATATTTTCATGTTCTGTTTTACATGTGTTAGTGTGTGTATAGCGGCGCTGTTACGCAGCGGCTGACCATCACTCAACTTTGGTGGGACATACAGACGGCTACGCCTTTTAAATTTACCTTTATAATTTTTGTGCATCCTATTTTTATTTTTGTTTTATTTATTGACTTGGTAAGTTTTAATTAAATAAATGAGTTTTGAACGTTAATAATTGTTAGGAAAAGTATTTATCTTTTCTTGAGCGGCGATAGAAAGTCCCGATCAAATTGTATAAGCCGAAATCACTCAATTATAAAAACGGTACGTAAATACAAATAGTCAAAAGGGAATGTTATTTTAATGTTCGACGCTGCTATTAAGACGCATCGCCCATTAATAGTGTCGTTTAAGTACTATTTATATACTAAACTAACTTTGGCGATAATGTTGCTTGTCTTTATGTAAAAACCCGACGCAGCGCCATGCTTGAGCATTAGCTGACGCACTAATTGGAGCGGCCGGTCCGCAGTGATACCACGAACTCACAGAATACTCAGCGTGAAACGGTACTTTTACCGTGTTTCGCTGAGTGAGTGAGGTTTCGCAGGCTCTTGAAATTAGGGCACTTAAGCGGCGTGAAAGCCGATAAAAAACAACCTCCCCGCGACTTGTGGCACGGTCGTGCATGGGCGCCGTTGTTCTCTTACCATAGAGGGGACCCGCCTGCCCCGCTATCTGGCTATAAAGTAATAAAAGTGTTTTTCTATGGACTCTTAAAACAACCTCTTTTAACACCAAAAACACATAATCGGCGGCATGAATCAAATTGAACTGCGGTTCAAATTTTTCCATTCTCCACTCAGTTTTCGATTTATGACTTTTAGTTCAATAAAATCGAGAGTGCACGAGATACGTACAAGGTAACAGATATGATTGACACGCATCGCGCTCACGAGAGCGATTTCACTAATGCTACAGACCATAGACGTCATACAGAATCTATAATAAGCACTTTTCATCTGTATCACCTCGATGTTTGTCGTTCCACAACTGAATGGTTTTTAATGCATTCTATGCCGCGCACTACCCGTTACTAGTATAGGTACTTGCAAACCATTGCGATTTGGGAAAGTTTAAAGAATACCTATCCCTTAAAGGATGAGAAAGCACGCGCGGCCCATCTGGAGTTTAGCTGGGAGTCAATGCGTAGTGTACCAAAGGAGCCTTCTGTTCGTCAACATAAGGATTTTAATAGAAAAATAGAAATATATACTTTTAATATATATAATACAATACAAAATTTAATTCAGTATCATTCTGAAAGCTGACGTTATCATTTCTAAATGTATGAAAATCCATTTCTGGATGGCGTAAGCATCAGCTACAGCGAAAATGGTGTTCTGCATAAAATAAGCATATTAAACGTTATATTTAACTATTTATAATAATACATATAATGTTTTTTTCATATAAAGCAGCTATTCAATACATATTATATTCATCATCTGTTGTCTAGACTCAATCTTTTTGTTAACTCCGATGAAACTGGATAAACAGTTAACTTATCGCGACGTAGTGGAACAAAGGCACTTCTTTTGTGTTGTTCCGACGGTGCCTTACTAGGGAAATAAAGAAGAGGACTATTTAAGAGACCATATGTAGCAAATTCACCAACTACACTGTAAAAATCTCATAAAAACGACAGTAATCGTGTACCTATCTTCAGACTGCGATTCTTCGCGGTGCCAGTGTACAAAAGCAAAAGTATAAGCGAGTATTGAGACAGTGGCGTGGTCACGTACGGGTTCAACGCTCTCAATTTCCACGAAGACTAAACTGTGGAATCAGATTGTATCTTATAAAAATGTCCTTTACTTATGTAACTAGCGGATCGGGTGAACTTTCTAATATTAAAATATATTATATGGAAGTGAAGTACCGCAACACTTGAGTGTACCTTGGTTGTTAATAGATGTGCCTCGGAAATATAAGGTTGTCTTATAAATTTTTGTTTTGATGATAAGTAAGGGTAAGAAAAATATGTGTGTATACATTCTACGTGCGAGCTCACGAGCGTATAATAAGAAAGTAAATATTTGTGTTTGCTATTGAGAATAATGGATATTCCCTTTAATTTTCTAATTTCTATTAGGGAATGAAAAGCATGGATCGTTGTTTACAAATAAGTGCGAATGCGTGGGTTGTTGAACGCACTGTTTGTTTTATTCTGAAACAGCAAACGTAGTTGGGAGTCGTTCACCGCTTCAGCTCTTACATACCATACATATATATTAGGTACATGACGATACATAAATAAATTAGAAAAACTTCAATTTAAAGTTATAGTTAATATTAAAAGTTTGATTCTTTATCTATTACATTTTTAAAATTTAAGATTTAAACTTATGTTGTTATAAGAGGTACTTGTATTATATTTTGTCTAGGTAACGAAGTAATTGAAGAAAAATAATCCTCTACAAATATCTTATAATAACCCAGGAACACGCAGAACGAGCCTGCAGAGGTAATTCCGATTACGACTTCGACCTAATCCCTCAAAGGCCGATAATGCGCTGGAACAATTCGCTTCAATGTCTTCTATCAATTTTTTCAATCAAAATAGGAGAAAAATGAGCACAATGCTCATCTCCACAGAGTTGGTGCGCTGCACAAAATGCCTTAAAAACATTCAGTTCAGTCATCTAGAATAAGTGGATAAGTGGTCTGCCGCCCTCAAACAATGTCGCTGTATCCTTAGCCGCGGATACTATGGCGTCTTTTTTGAAGGTTGAAAGTAGCAATTCACCTCTCGTTTCAACCGACATTAAACGAAATCACAAATCGCGTCTGATGTAAGCAATAAAGCCGAGTAACAGTTAGCACTGTCTATTCTCAAAGTGAATGTTAGTGATAAATATAAATAAGCTAAACGCTATTACATAAAGTGAATGTAAACAAGGGTCCGAACAAACAATGGACGCGGAAACGTCGACCCAATGCACTAAATCCAGCCGATGCATATCAATAGAAACGATTTCTCCTTGCGCAATATTGTAATGGATTTTATACACAGAACTAATGTGCACAACGCCCTTACTTTTAAAGAAACCGGCGAAAGCTCTACGGTTAGAGCAATAACGGAGCTTTCAAATCCAATAAAAAGATTGCAAAACTATCGGAGACAGTACGTAAAAAGAATACACTGAATCGGTGCTTTTTGTACGTTCACGATAAAGGTGGCAAACAAGCTGGATTACCTAGAATAAGCGGTCCTCCGCCCATGGATACCCCCAGCCCTTGCAGGGCCCCGGGAGCGTTGCCGGCCTCGGGGGTTGCGTGACTCCTAACTACTAACATGAGTCTCTGATAAAAATCTTTACTATCTATATAGCAGGCAACAGAGCAGGCGGATCTCTTCTATGGTAAGAGATCACCACCGGCCATGAAATCGTGTCCTAACTCAGACTAAATGACATTCATATGTATTTGATTCTATGTGAATAAAGATATACAATTTTTTTATTCAAGCTGATGTTTCCACTGATTAAATCAAGGATTTAACTATTCAATACATTGAGCTGGTCACGCGTAACTTCCACACGCGATGCGGAACCCGGAACAAGTACAGTTCAAACGGGCTCTTCGTATCTGTCCTTCCTGTAGTCGACAGCATTTACCGTGTAAGAGTGTTAATCGGCCACTTAGGCAGTAAGTACATGGACATAGTTGTATTATTCAACTGTTTCCGGCCTCGAAGCCAGGCGTCGTTGCGAACAGCCGTTATGTGGCATTTCGCTTGTAAGGTCTTTTGAAGGGCTTGCCAGTGGCCGGGCGAGTTACTTACCCATGAACGAGCCATGCTGAAGCACTAATAGGGCTGGCTCGTGTGTAATTATACCACGTGCGTACATAATACGTGTACTGTGTTTAAAAATATTTATTGAAATCCTATTTTTAAACTTAGGTACACTACATAATTTTACTATCATCAGACATTTTATTTACTTTATTTAATCTCTCAGAGACTTGTTACCGAGCGGTGTTGCCGGAATTCTACGCCATTTAAACGGCAGAAAAAGCCGGCACAAACGATTCGCAGACTGTGGCGCGATTGACGATAGGCGGCAAGTGTTCTCTTACCATGCCTATAGGAGACCCAACTGCTCCGTTGACCACTATACCGTAATTAAAAAAAAATTCTTCGGATGATCATTACCAATATTTTAAATATATTATAGGTTAGAATCGCGTGAAATCCACGCCCGACGCCTTCAATCAGATAACCTATATACCGTCCAGCCGCAGGAAACACGAGTAAATTGTTTATTTGACACCGTTATAACTTACACCGCGCGTTCACATTGATAGGTTTCGAATGTGCTTTATCGTAGATAGTAATAGTAACTGTTCTGATATACAGTCGACTCTCGCTATTTGAAACTGGAGGGTCTCTTAAAATATTACGTATTATTCGAAAAAAAACTTTATTTATTTATCACAGGATTTTACAAACACTTGAATAGTCGATATTTATTTTATGATTTCTTTACAGCAGTCGTTGACGTCTTTTTTTGTAC